>CM073760.1:89981300-90164259 GCA_037127475.1 Arma custos | reverse complement strand
TGATTCTGCGATGGATATGGATCCTAGGCTTCTGACGTCTTAATTAGATATCGGGAAGCCTTGATCCCTCGTAACTCTTGATTCCTTTCATCTTAGGCTTACTTTGATCTCAGAATTCGCCAAAAGGTAGTTCGCCATAACTAGTGGTCACAATGCAATTCCACTTACAGGATAGCTTGTACTGTTATAGGAACACAATGCTTCGTAACCTATCATGTGCGTATCATGTATCATGCATGTAGTACAGAGGAATCAAGTTTTCGTTTTAATTATTTCGATGACTATTCAGAAATAATTAAAATAAGGATCTTTAAAGAGTACCTGGCACAGTGCATGCACTAAGCCATCATTTGAGGTCCCTTGTGAAGTACAGCACATAAATTTGTTATGCTAATCTCTACATCAAGATCAAAGGGCCTTATCATGGTTTATATGATAAGGTATGATATGATACAATAAATATGATGTAAATATGATACAAATTACAAAATAATATAGACTCACATTATTCACATTAGGCTTTATTAGTTATACCCAGGACGGTTCAGACGTGCCGAGTAAAATTAAATTTTATTGAATTCTTCTTTCTCATTTCCAAAGTGTGGAGAAAGAAGAAGGAGAAGAAGTGTGGTGTAGCTCAGTGTGAAGGGTGATCTGTTGCTAAGCTGAAGGTACTGGTATTGTGGTATTATTATGTTACTAATGGAATAAATTTTTAAATTTACAGCCCTTATGAATGATAACACAGTACTCTGAGAAGACAATCGTTAAGTGGGGTGCAGACGAATATTGATCGCTTAAGGAAGGCCTAATGGAACCACAAAGTAGCAAATACTTTGAGGTATTTGCTAAGTCGAATATTTATGTAGCCCTCGAGGCGCCGCATTAGTAACCGCTAGCATTAGTCAAAGTCCCTTCGCAAGTCGGCTTTGCAATTGAGATCCATTAGGGGAGCTCATTAACTGAAATTAATATACACTTTTTTAGGTCTCTCAACAATCGAAGCGTTGAGACATGAGCTTGACAAGTTACCATGAAGTAAATGAATTAATTGTACCCAACGCTCTATGTCTTTTGTATACAGTTCTTCAATCTTAGAGGTTTGAATACAATATGATAGGTAGTATTATTATGCTGTGAATGCATCAAATAGTAAAGTTACTTAAATTGTTTTTGAATTTTTGAATCTGTGATGTATGTGACCGACAATGTAAGAAATGAGGAAAACGACAAACACAAAAACCAGGCACGAAAGAGTTACGCAGGGTGGCAGAGATAGAACATAGGAGGGGATGATATACCTGCAAAAACGAGTGAACTTGAAGCCTGATGGACTTTTAGATGGATTTAGGTAATTTCCTTAGCAACAGACCTACCTGGTGAAGCACCATATATGATCCTCTCCTATATCAAGAATTAATTTAATTATGTGCTTTATAGCAAGATCCTGAATCATTCAAGGTCATGTTTAAATATATATTTTAATTGTAGCCACAATACTATATATAAATGGTATTTTCTTAGCGATTAAGCTGTGTATTTGTTCCTTATTCATGATACGATAATATATTGATAACTCAATTAAGGTATTAAGTTTGACTAATTAGTAAATTGGTAAATAAAATAAAAATTCGGTAAAAAATCAAAACTAAAACATTCAAGGACACTAAAACAAATAATAGGTTAGAGAAATTATTTTCAATAATAACTCATGACATCCCAACATAAATAAATATGATTAAATAAACTTTAAACATTTTAACATGGATGCTACTGGACTGAATATTTTCAAATATTTTATTAATGTAAAAAAAAAAAAAGTTCCAGTCACTATATTCTTTTATTTGACGTTTCGACTTCTTCGAGTCATTTTCAAATTTTAAATTAATATTTTTCTCCTACTTTCAAATCCACTATTATAAAATTATCATGTTATAAATCTGTAAATTATCAAAATAAATAAAATTAACAATATAATAAATACAAAAGGCATAAAAAATATGTCCTAAACTTTATAAGCTTTAAACGACAGAAGTATTGCAAAAAATATGTCATTATTAATGAGTTATTGTAAAACTCCAAAATGTATATAAACAGAAACACAAAAATGTGTATATAAATACACTTAAATGGAATGAGGATGTTTAGTTGACAAAAGTTGACAGGGAATTCTTGACGAAGTTGTTAGGACAGTAATGAGGGGAGATATGACAGAGGGGACCTGAGAGAGGATATGACAACTGGCCTCAAAGTTAAATTCCTCTGGTTAAGGGGCGGCGGGTTCGTCCCAGTCAAGGTGACCGCTTTTCCTTCCTCTTTATTAATAATGGCGGGATCTTCAAAGTCGTCTTCTCAAAGACCTTTAGACGAGGATTCCTAACCTATTTTATTCTATTGGTAGATTTTATTTATTTAGGGTTTATTAGTTCATCTAGAAATTAACGTTTCAAACGTCTCTAATTCTATAAATTTAGCAATAATTTAACCGAATATTATTCACCTATTCTTTTTTCTTTACTTTTTATTGGTAAAAGTAAAATTTTGTTGATTCGTACTCTCATGTACTTTAGGGATCACACGCTGTTACTCGGTATATTAATGATTTGTATTAGTATTTCGTGAATCTTTATCCAGACTCAAAAGACTAGAACTTAGTATAGACGATTCAGACATCTATACAGATTACTATGTAGGACCGCCCATCTTTCAATAGACAAAAACTTATAATATACAAGACCATCATCTGTTCGGACCTTTGGACTGGAACTGTGGGGGACCGCAAAGAAATCGAATATCAGACGTATCCAATCCTTCAATTCAAAGTCCTGAGAACTATTGTCAATGATCCTTACTATGTTTCAAATAAAACCCTCCATAATGATCTCAACATTCCTTTCGTCCTCGACCTCATCCCTACTAAATATTCAAACCATCATCAAAACCCATCCAGTTCCACTTATCCATATAACCCACCCCGTCGTCTAAAACGTCAATGGCCCCGAGACCTGCTGTAATAAATCTATTCGGAGTGCAAGCACTGGCCAGATTCTCCACTCACGACCTGTGTGTGTGTGTGTGTGTGACGTACCCTTAACCAGCTTCCATTTGCATTTAAGCTAGTGAAGCGGCTGGGATAGGGCGCAGAGGCCTCTTACTTTGTCCCCATTCCTGGGACCCCAAGCAAATTATAAATATTGTAATTTTGGTATGAGTTTAAGAAATTATCTTATTTATATTATCATTTTCGCAAGTAGTTATTTTGTTTTTATTATCAGCATGTATATATCTTTTAATTTTATTTATGTTTTATTATTTTTATTTATTTTATTAATTAATTTATTTTATTTTATTTCTTTATTGAACTAGCTGTCTAGGCAGACGTTATTCTGCCCTATTGCCCTAAAACTCCAAATTTTCTCCAACCATTTGAATGGCAACTTCATCGATTGTTGTTGCATTGAAATATCTCCCGTGTTTTCCTACATTGGTTTTATCAGCTCTGATTACAATTTTATGATTACAGATGGCATAAGATCCAGTGTAGTTTTAAACAATGAAATCAATTGATTTTGTAGATGAAACAAAGTTTGTAATTGTTCTACAATAGAACTCCTCACTGAACTGTTATTTGCATAATGCTGCTCAATTCCTTCAGGTGTTTCACCCATTCATTCCATTTGCAGGAATTTACAGTCGCCATCTGTCACCGGCAACAGCGAACCTACTTTATGATATATTTGGCCTTATGTCTAAGTACATTTGTATAAAAACACAATCAAACCACAAAAAGCTTTTGGCTTGTAATATACCTATTTTATATTTTGAGATAAAGCTCAATCACAAAAAATTAAAAAAATCAAACAGTTGCTAGGAAACCACAAAAAAAGTATTGCTTTTAATGTGCCTAATTTATATTTCATCGTAAAATTGAATCAAAAAATATTAAAACAATTCAAACAGTTGCTAGGAAATCATACAAAATAAGATTTTAAGAAATGCGTTAACTCACTAAATTTCCGAAACCTCTATAATATAAGAAGCAATTTTTCAAGAAGAGCAAAGAAGAATTTCGAGATCTGGCGAAACAACCATATGATCAGGTAATCACACCGCCGTACTGCAAGGCACCACGTTTAGTACTTACACATCCACTATGCTTACTTGATCAAACTACGGACTGTGAATTCAACGAGGTGTGCATAGTAAAAGCGGAATTGGCTCGAATAACCAAGACTTTTGAAAGGTACTCGTTCAAAATAATTATAGAGGGCCGCATGAACTTTGAGGAACAGTGAATACCCATCAGAAACTAGATGTAGTCAGTAAAGTGTGTGACGCGGCTATTATTTGCAATTCCTACTGTTCGACCCTGGTTTTGCTGGTATTATGACAATATTGCTGGTTACATCAGGGGATGTAACTTACCTGGTTGAAGGATTAATCAGCAAACAAGACTAATTTTCAGGTTCCAAGTTCCAATAATTCACAGGAGGAAGCTGCGGGGAGATCAAGGAATTCATACTCTGGCGCGCAATCATGTGAGCAATACTACTTGATTACCCGCCAGAGTTCTGAGAAAAGGGTCGAGGACTCAGGGGAAAATCCTTTCAGAGCCTCCTTGAATAGAGCAATATGCGATTTCTGCATAGTGTTTTGGAGATAGAACCGCTGTATCAATTGGAATTATCATCCCACAGGTATCATATTAAAAGATCAGTGGATATTTTAACTGGTCTTAAAATGAGAAAAACATTTGATTTGCATCAGATCCCGAATGTGGTTCTTAGCTTCCACATTCTAACCGAATGAATAAAGATTTTTATTATTCATGGTAAATTATATTAGGAACTGCTCGATACATAGGCCAGTTTATAAACTGCTTGTATATGTTTAATATATACTGACAATGTGTATAACTCATTCAATAAACTTAATAAATGTAAATTTTTTACACCAGGACCTCGTCAACCATGTCCAGTTCACTTATGAGGGCCGGAAATTTGCATTGGACAACGTGCGAGTCGAGCAATTAGTCTTGTCCTTGAGGATAATTTATGTTAGAAAGGATTCAGAGAAGATATCATTTTTGAGAGGAAGTTGCGTTAATTGAAAAACATTCATTGATAAAAATTTTAAACGATGTTAATAATGTTAAAACAGCTTAGATATATAGTAAAAGGAGCTTTAATAAGTTCATCGATTCTAATTGTTAGCATAGTGTAATTTTTTATAAAAGTTATAGTTTAATTACTTCATTACCGTAATTAAAAAAATTAAAACAAATCTTGGTTTATGGAGCGAACGCAGCTCTAAATCAAGTGGTGTTGCTCGGGTTGAGCTGCAAACTTTCAAGTTCCCCTGACGTCATTGGTTCATTAAGTTATCCACAGCCTGGCTGTATTTCTATCACTCTTCATCTCCTAGGGTTGATTAGACAGTTCGCAAAGATATATAAGAGAGGATATAGCTTAGTATCTCAAAAGTTTCTACTTTTTTGTTTAATATTTTTTTTTAAAATAATATTTTATTAAAACAAACCATTCTGAGAGTTAAAAAAACAAAGAAACAGTAGTGAAATAGCTTTATTGATTAACAAAATTTTTAAATAATAGGCCTACTAATTTTGTAAAGGCCTAATTCAGGATCTATTCTCACTTATTTTATTCAACTAAAAAAAAGTAATGGTAATTTTTCACCTACTATTATATTACGTTTTAACAGGGAAAAGTCGCTTGGATCCATAAGAAGAGTTGAAAGGTTATCAACGATATTGAAAAACATATTTCAATAAAAAAAGCTTTATTAAATCCGTTTTTGAAAGGTTTTATTAAAAATTTCATTTGGAAAATATTAATAAGAATTTCAGGGCTAAGGAGGAAAAAAGCGATTGCTGGAATTTCTTATTTAACTCAGCAGTTGTATACGAATAAATCTGTTAGACATATGTAGATATGTATCAAAGCTCTGAATTTCTGATAAAAAAAAAAATTGTTTCTTTCTACAAACTCAAATTTTCTCAGAACTCCAAAAAAAAGGGTTCAAAATTTAGGGATCATTGAAAAATTTGTACATTTAGAATATGCTCTAAAAGTTCAAGGCACTGAAAAATCGAATCGCTTAATTTGCAGCATTGATTTCGATAGTGCAATTTATATTGTTTCATGCTATATTTATAACGTTTTAAATATTCAATTAATTTCATTATTAAAAAAATATATATTAGATTACATTTTTTTTAAAATAAATAAAATGTTGTAAATAACACACACACACACAAAAAGAAACCATTTATCAAACAAAACTTTAAAAGCTTTATGAACTAGTTTTTAACTTTTTTAATTCTCTAACGAAACCAGACAACAAATGATACCATCGCAGATATCATTTTTTATTCTCCTACTTTCTTCTCTTCACTAACTCTTCATTCTCTCCTCATTACCTTCATTTATTTTATTTTTTATGTTATGTATTAAAACAATTATAAGCAATTATAATTACAATTGATAATTAAACAATTATAATTGATTTATGTATTTAGTAACTGCTTGTAAGTATGCAACAAAACGTATTTTATCAACCAAAATCAGTATTTTCCCGATTAAATATTAGGTTTAAATATGAGGCATACATACGGGAGAAGCTTGTGGATCATCATTGAAATCCTTTAAATAGTAATATATTTTTTAACGGTATTCTATTCTTCTGAATTAGAACTACTTGGTCAAAAATAGCCATAAATACCCTTGAAAGTGGCCATGCTATTCCTATCTAAGGACTGATCCAGCTGAGACCTTGAGGACGGACCAAGTTGCCTACATCCTGGAGGGAGTATCTATTCCTTGCCCAGGTTGTCACCTGCCGGGGTGGCTTCCATAATTGCGTTTCTATCCGCGATCAATAGTAGAGGGTTTGTAACCGGATTAGCGAGCTACTGGCTTCACTTCCCGACAAGGGTCACTACCGTTGATAGTATCAGGCTAAATATATTTTAAGAACCGAGGATATAAGTCAGTTTATAGGGAATCTGTTCATGGAGTGATATAAAACAAAATATTTAAAGTTGACTGAAGATTATTTTTTTTATTTAGTGTATTCACGACAAAGTTAACGATCCATGGTATATTGAAGTTGATTAAGCACACTATAGTATATTTAAATATCTAAATTTCTGATCACAATATACGTATCTACAATTATTATTCCATTCGGAAGAAATTGTTTAATTTAAAACACACACACACTCACACAAATATATCATTGTAATTAAATACATTAGGTATGTATACTGAAACAATAATAAGTTGCATTATAGAATTTTTTGTTGTTAATCACAAGCTATTTATAATTATACATACTGTCAATACAATTGGAATGATTCTAAAGTAGAAAACACTACTCCTTTCAGAAGATTGAAAAAACTGGTTCAAGATTCATTCAAAATAAGTGCTCATCGTCAAACGTATTTTATCTGTGCCATCATACATAGGTATATGATATCTTGAAATCAGTGTACATAAAAATTAAAAAAAGCAAATGCACAGTAGGTACAAATTATGGTATTGTCAGCAGAGAATGCCCGTAGATAAATTTTCTTATTTATTTATGATATAAAACTCATTATTATGAACATGAATAATACTTGGTCACCATTACCTTTTGTCCATCCACGATTTTTTAAAAGTTATTGTAAATTGCTAAAATAATTTAAAACAAGAAAAAATATTTCCTATTATAATAATTATAATAGGAAATATTTTTTCTTGTTTTTACAATTTTACAATTATTGTATGCTGTATAAAAGAAAAAATTCTCCAAACCATTTTCTAATCTGTTAATCATGTTTTCGAGTGAGACTCAACTGCCCCCCTTTTGTAGGAATCGAATAAATCTATATAAATTAGCATCTAATTACAATGCTGAATTCCTCCCGATCGTCAATCTTATATTTCTGCTTATCGAGAGCAGATAAGATCATCTTTATCTAAACCCCGAAGAATAAGATAAGTAAGATATGTCCCTAGAAAGTCCAACGTCATCTTATTCGAATCATAAAACAGAGTAAGTCCGCTTATTTGATACAGATCCCTGATCACATTGGCACTATAGGTAACGATCATGGGTATGAGGCAACACTTTATCTCTTTTTCACACAACAAGAAATCAATGGACAACATAAAACGAGAAAAAAATGGAAACATCAGAGGAATAGTAAGACATCTGGTACGAAAGCATCTCTAGTAAATTATATGAAACAGAAAAATAGACAGTAATACCGTGGTATCCTACCATAGCAGCTGTGGGAAGAAAGATGCCCTTACCCGTTTACGAATGGGCCACCCTCGCCTTCCGCACTCATATAATATTAAAAAAACCGCCACCCCCCTTATACGAGTACTGTAACGCCATCCTTACAGAAAAACACGTTTTCGAGTAATTTATTCTCTATATTGTAACATTGAATAGAAGAAGACTGACACAAAATGACAACGAAACTACAACCATTTAAGTATTTCATTTTTGAAAATAAATCTCCTTCTATCGAATTATATTATCTCCTATTCTTATCGATAGTATGTTTTACGTGCTTTTGTAGTTGGGGGATCTTTTAGTTTCATTCATTATAATATAATATTTTTTTACATAATAAAAGTCTAGATAATAGATTACCTCTACCCGCAATGGCTCATTATTAGGCCGTAAAGAGGCAATAAAAAAATCAATAGGCAACTTCTGCGTCTTACTTTCCTGAACCTGTACCACTACAACCCTTGAACGGATCTGGGGTTCAGTATATGGTAGAGACTGTACTGTTTCATGGACAACGGTTGTGCAGGGAAGTGATTCGTCGAAAATCGCCAGATTCCCCCATTACTTATTTTGGGTATCTACTTTATAGGGCTGGTTGAGCTCCAGGAGGGTCCCATAGGATCTATCTAGTCCCATAGGATCTATCTCCAGCCGGTAACAGATTAAATAAATGTCTTGTCAGCCGCGGGATTAAACCTTTTATTATTAATATTCTTAAACGGCATTAAAAAAAGTATTACATCGGGTTGATTATTTTTAAACAGTTTATCACAAAGTAAGAAATATTTTATCAACGTTTTCAAGAAGGACTAGAATTTTTATAGAAATAAAACATTAATTTAAATACTGAATTGACAAGATTGTATGAATTATTGATAACCTATGTCAATAATTATAAAAATAGTTGACATTGTCATATTTGATAAATTGATGATGTGAGAAAAAAAGGACACTACAACATTACAACATTATTGTTTCACCTCATTATAAGTTCTACAGTTTGATAGAATGGCACTGGGTTTCAAATATACAAATTGGATTAAATCTCACGTGGTAATTTTTTCTTCAAATCATGATACGATGTTCAAAACTGCTATGTACTTCCTGCTTCCCGAAGAAGTACTTCTTTTGAAAGAAGCTATTAGAACTTTAATTCAGTTACTTTCTCAGTTGTTAGGTTCTTCTGCTTTCGAAAGGCACGTCCCTCCCTCCCCGCTCAAAAGATCTAATCCTTTGTGAATTCCTTCTTTTGTCTTCCCTCTGTGCCCTTCTTCCTTAGAGTCGAATTACTCTCTTCTTTCTTTCGATCCTCCTCTAACATTCGCCAGAGAAAGTAAATGGAGGAAAAGAAAACAAGCAAAGCAGAACTTGTAAAACACTAAGTTTTTTAGTTTTGGGGGGTGTTCCAAAAAATGTATGGTCCAAATACACACTCAATTTACCAAACCAACTAATGAAATACTTCAATCAGGATGTATATAGATAATAAAAAAAGTTTCCTTAAAAACTTTGCAAATTTAAAAAAATATTTTGAACATAAACATTTACAAAAAATTAACAAAAACAACTACTTTTTAAAATTTAATTGATTAATAAATTATCGATTTTTTTATCCAACGTGTTACCCAGAATAACTAAAACAATAATGTAATTGTTAGCTTTTTTTTTATCTATCATCAGTTTATTTAATAACTATTATAGCTATTAATAAATATAAAGTAACTAGTAATTTATCAAATATGGCAATTTCAATTATGTTTAAAATTTTTGACTTAGATTGGTTCATAATTAAAAAAAATTGACAATAAAGTTTTTGTGACGATATTTTATTAAGTCTTGTCCTTCTTAAAAAGTTTATGTAAGTATTACTTATTTTGTGGTACAATGTTTAAAAATAATTATCCTGTATAAGTAAACAAAATAAATAAATAAACTGCAATACACTTTTGAAAGCTCTTGAAGAAAAAAGGATGTTACTGATTTACAATGGAAAATTGTTTATTCCTTACTGTTATATTCTGTCTAAATATTAACATTACATCTAATAAATAAATAAAAAGTATAAATATGTAAAAAAAAAACAATGGCAATGCACTATTGAAAGCCGTTGACAAAAAAGAAAAAATACGGATTTACGAGGGAAAAGATGTTGGATTCCTCACACTATATTATGTCTGAATATAAACATTATATCTGAACTCCAAGTTGTTTATAGCGATATTTTAATATGTCTTGTCTTTCTTAAAAAACTGGAAGCATTACTTATTTACATATTTTAAAATACACTGTACAAAAATAAATAATCAATATAAGTATCTTACTAATATTATAAATGCGAAAGTTTGTATGTTTGTGTCTCTTTCACGCAAAAACTACAGAACGGATTTGGATGAAACTTTACAGTAATATAGGTTATACATCAGTATAACACATAGGCTATAGCAAGCGCAGATTCAGGGGGAGCGCACGGGGGCACGTCCCCCCACGACAGTTTTTTAGGTACTGTTAAAAATCCATTAAAGTACATATTCAAAGGTAAATCAGATGATAATAGTTGTTAAAATAACAGAAAGAACATGAGTGAAAATATTGTTTCGATATCCTACTAATCTTACTAATATTATAAATGTGAAAGTTTGTATGTTTGTGTCTCTTTCATGCAAAAACTACAGAACGGATTTGGATGAAACTTTAAAGTAATATAGGTTATACATCAGAATAACACATAGGCTATAGCAAGCTCGGATTTAGGAGAGGCTCACAGGGGCACGCCCCCCCCCCCCCGACAGTTTTTTAGGTACTATGGAGAATCCTTAATAGTACATATTCAAAGGCAAATCAGATGATCATAGTTGTTAAAATAAGAGAATGAACATGAGTGAAACTATTTGTTTTGATATCCAACTGATCTTACTAATATTATAAATGCGAAAGTTTGTATATGTCTCTCTTTCACGCTATAACTTCTTAACGGATTTGGATGAATCGTGGGTATGTCCCCCCTTTATAGTACATAATTAAAGGCAAATCAGGAACTTAGCATCTTGAAATTTGTAGATAGGTTCTTTGTATAATTTAAGATAGAAATTTGGATAATTCCATCCCAAGGGTTCCCCTTTAATATAACAGGGGTTCAAAGGTTGTATAGAATGCGTCAGTTTTGAAATTAGACATATGAAAATTTGGATGTACGAGTAACTTATATATTAATAAAATAATTAAATTATTTATTTAAAATAATCTTTCACAAAACTTTATTAGGCAGACCGAATTCGACGTGAGCGAAGCCGTGGGCATAAGCTAGTATAAAATAAATAAATAATCTGTAATGCATTTTTGAAAGCAAGTAAATTTGTAAGTAAATTATTTTTAAGGGAGCATTGTTTATTCCTTAATATTATATTCTTTCCTCATTAACATCATCATCAGTATTGGAGTAAGAAATTTAAAATCAATTTCGATATCCTATTGGAAATCAAACATTTTTTTTATCCAAATACTTCTTTTACTACGTATAAAAAATTAAAAACCTAATTACAGGTCGGTATCTTCTGGGAAAACATTATAGTTGGTTTTATTCTTTTTTGATATATATTTTAATCAACAAGCAACAAAAAATTTAGTGATTACATCAAAGCAACTTAAATCATTAAGGCTTATAATATGCTGCCATATCGGTAAGGATTGGAACCTCCGGTTGGGGATTAGAGGTGTTTGTGTGACGAGGAAGTTTGTTGACGAACTTCCCTGGAGTTGGGCCAATTGAAGGGAGAATCCTTACTTGCACCAGATGATTCCAGATAAAATATTTTATTATATAGCATCGCAGTATAAAAGAAAATCTTTTGATCATTAAAATAAAATAAAAGACATTTCTGAGAAAACTATTCGATAAAAGTGTTTAAATGAATAAAGATATGATATATATTATTGAATATGTGACTATTAAAAAAAATTGTCCTACATCCTAATATAAACAGCTCCATCAGAAAAGGAAGGTAGTTCATAAAAAATAGTAAAAAAAAATCAATATTAGTAGCTTTTTTTTTAGCTTTTTTTCCCCTTGTTTTAAAAAGCCTTCTGAATACAACAATTACATATTTGCTCATGTCAACTTGGGAAATAACAAAATAGGAATATCTACCCTTAAAAACATTTATTCTAACTATTCTACGTTGCTAGTTTAAAGAGTTTAACATGGGACTATTGTGAAATATGTAATCATACTTTTATGTTTTCGATAAATCACTAAATAAATAAATAGACGTTGCTTTATTATTATATAATCTAATTTCATGTTCACCCATATTTCGGAGTATTTCTCCTTATCCACAGTATCTGAAGGTATATAACTTTACATTACGTTATAAACAATTGATTTCAAATAATTATGAGATTGTAAAGGTCGGAAAGTAAATTATATTAATTGATATTCTCCAGGATGTTGTGAAATGTAAAACGAAATAAATAGGTTACGAAAAAAATTGTATTATAGTATTGTCATATATTTGCTTCCATCAATTGTGGAAGGTTCTGGTTTATCCAAAAGATCATCAAGATATCCACGCAAACTGACAGTCTATCTTGTCCCTCTTCCTGTTTTTCGACCAAAAGCCTTTTCGCACAACATCCATCTAATATTTTTTTCAGTTTCCCATCATCAATCGTGATAATTGACTTATAGAGTTCATTCCATAAATCAAGACCACTATATTTGATAAATTGGATGGATATATTATCAACTGTTAAGAGACACAATTTTTCTGTAATTTTATAATACTAATGATTCCACCCGTGTTGGTGGTTTCAACATTGTGTACATCTGCCAGATCCATATTTCCTTCCAGAATTCTCTGGATTATTATGTCCTGGAAATTTATCAAAAATCCACTAATACCTTTTAAATATTATATAATTTATTACCTACCAAGAACCTTTTTAAATACTGTAATATCGGATATAGAAGAGAAAAAACGAGAGATAAACTTATTTTAAATATGTGAGTGGAAAAATTCTAACCCACAATCCTTGTAAGTTCCTAAACTAAAAAAAACATGTAATCTAAAAATCTAAAAAAAAAATCTAAAAAATGTACTACAACCCTTGAAGGGTCTGGGGTTAAGTTCATGGTAGAGACTGTACTGTTTCATGGACAACGGTTCTGCAAGTAGGTGACTTATCCTAGGTCACGCTCAACCGCCAGATTTTTCCCCCTTATTTTGGGTACCCTATTTTTATAATATTTTATAGAGGCTGGGTGGGCCCCAGGAGGGTCCTAGATAATATATGATCCATCTCCTGCTGCAAACATACTAAACAAAATGCATGGCCTGCAGCGGGATTTGGACCAGAATTTCCGCCATGACAACTGAGTGTAACTAAGAATAGAAAAGATAAATACCTGTCAATGGCAATTCAATACAAATCAATGCCAAAATGCCTATTCATACAACTTCAGGGTAGAAATAGAATAGTAGAAAAGGAAAAAACACAGTAGAATGCATCAAGACACCAATCGGAGTAAACAAACCACAATCTCAAAGGCTCAGATGTAATTAATCAAAATCAAAAATAATTAAAAAATAATAAATAATAAAGCATTGTTAATAGGAGTTTGATTACTTATAAAATTAATTTTCTAAATGAATAAGGTATTTATAGAATCTGAATAAAATTGTTTATTAATCAGTATTTGACTTAACAAAAATCACAATTGGACCATATGCTTATCACAACTATGGATCATATCCAGTCTAATAATTAAAAAAAAAAGGTTGCTAAACTATCAAATATCATAAATAGTTTTTGTCACTTCACTGACAGCGCATTGAACTAAGAAAGCTTTTAACAGAGAATAAATCAATCAGAAGTTCACGTTAACAGAAATGCAAGTTTAAGTCATAGAGTGTGTTTTAGTGTACGCAATAGACATTTTACAACTGAAGAGCACCGTGCTTAGCATCCATTAGCAGCCGACATTAAAAAGGACTTAACTCCGCTGCGGTGGATTCAATGGGCCATTTGGACTAAATGGAAAGTAGGCCTAGGAACGTTTGACTCCTGCCATTTAATAAACTCTAGCCAAGAATTCATTATTACGGTAGCACCGGAACAAAATAACATAAAACTATTTTATTTTATTTTTAGATTTATTTTATGAAATTTACAACTGTATTTTACTAATAAAACAAGTAAATAGAACGAATGACATGAAATGACAAGTAGAGAAACTACCCAGTGGTGGTACTCAAATAGAAAGACCAACTTAGATCACGAGGCCATCTTCTTTTCAGACGCCTCAGAGGATTATTTGGAATTGATGAGTTTGCTAATTTAAAACTAGAGTGTTTGAGTGAGAGTGTAGTTTTTCATGAAAAGATTGATTCGGGCCAAATCAGCAATAAATGGGACATTGTGGTAATTATGGATTACTTTGTTCGTAACAAAGTAAGGAGCATTGGCGATTTTACGAAGAATTCGATGGTTTAGTGGAGACCCAAAGCTCTACACCGTAAGTCCAGATGGGTCTAATAATTGTCATGTAAATGAGTTTTTTGTAATTAATTGAGAACTTAGAGCAATTATCTAGTAAATGTTGAAGTAGCATGACACGGCATGTTATGTCTTGTCGTTTGAGTCTAGTACGAGGATTCCATGTTAATCCTTTGTCAAGGTGCAATCATAAATACCGGACCTGTCCAACAGGAATCAGTGGGATAATATTAAACGATACAGGAAGTCCTTGGCTTACGGCGGAGGGTAACAGTGATTTGACGGGATTTGTGGGAATTTATTTAAATCCTCCAGTTCTTACACCATTTTTCACGGTAAGTGATATGGGGTTGAAGAGTATGGAGTGCTATAACTGGATCAGTATTGACTGATAATAGACATGTGTGATCCGCATACGTGGTAAGGATTGTACTAGGATGAGTTGGGATTTCAGCTGTATAAACTATGTTGAGGATCGGGCCAAAGATACTGCCTTGAAGAACTCCAGCTGATTGAGAAAAGTTGGATGAAATTATTTTGATTTCCTTTAAATAACCTGTTAGTGAGATAGGATTGAATAATGTGAAAATACGCAGTAGGTAGGAATTGGCGGAGTTTGTAAAGGAATCCCGTGTGCCAGACTCAGTTAAAAGCCTTTTCCTCGTCAAGAAATACCATATAATCCATGTCCCAATCCAGAGGAAACAACGCCCACCACACGATGACATTGCTGGATAGTGGAATGGGTTGTTCGGAACCCAAACTGGTGATCCGGTATAATAGAGTTCGTATTCAGGATAGGGTATAATCGTTTCAGGATGAGGAAATATTGAATATTTCTGAAGGATGGAATGCTTTGGGTGAAGCGTCATTTGGAGGGAACATTTAACTCATCTTTTATATATTGAAGGTGTGTTGGGTTTATAATATCAGGATATGATTAAAAGGTTTTTAAAGAGATGTTTGCCCAATAACTGAGCTTTTTATTCATCACATCTTAACTATTGGTCTTGACATTGGATTTATTAAGGAGGGTGTGATTAAAATCTTTGAATTTCAGGATCTTTTTTGGGGTCATCCATAATGTTTTGTCAAAAGTTGTAAGATTTTCAGTTAAGCTAATTAAATTTAGAGTTCAAAACTTTCTAATTTCTGTTTTAGTTGGTTAGTCAATTTCGTAAAAATAGTTTTAGAATATAACAGAACAGAAAAGGGGACTTGGTCTCAGAATAAAGTTTAAGTCCCCTTAGAATAACAATAATGAACAAATAAAAAAAAAACATAATATTCATCTGGCCAGAAGGCTACATAATAATAAAAATCATGAAATAATCAAGAGTGACAAAACTTAACAAAGATAGAAATAGATAAGAAAATAAATGAATAAAAAGTAACAAAAATTTAACAGTATTTTAACTTGACAGTGTTTTAACTAATTGTCAAAAATAAATACATTGATATTAACAAAATGATAATTATTAGTGTATCGAGATATATGCCACTTCTATCTTGCTTTGCGTTTTTCTCTTAATAAGATACGAATAAGCTGTGTCAGGTCAGTCTACTGATGTTTAGCGGTGTAGCCTCCTCCAACAATGAAACGCGGTCCAAGAGATTGGAATAAGGAATCGAGGAAGTTATAGGAAACATAATTGCCGGGTCGTTATGTTTAATTAGGTCGATTGGAAGGATTAATTGATTGGAGAATTGGTCAGTTGGAGTGGGATGAATAAGGGAATGGGATATGTTTTTATGAATAAGAATATAAGATGGCATGTTAAGTGTTGTCTGGGTGGTCAGATCTGTATGTGATGCAGTCCCGTAAATAGAATTTTGTGCGGTGTGTGAAATGTGTTTCAGTCAGTAAAGTAGTATCAATTAGTTTGTCATGCAGAAATATGTCAAGTTCGTCACGGGGCTTATGTTCATCGTGGGTGATTAAGCGGGAATTCGGTTGGGATTCTTGTCAATAGGATGATGAGTGGTTATATGGTATCTTGAAGATCATTCAGGAATGATGTTAGGATTGAATTAATGTTGTTTGGGTTTTGCATTTAGATAGGATTTACAGGGTGTCCCAAATTTAAATGGCAAAACTTCAGGAACTTATAGGGGACCGAAAAACTAAGGCAAAAAGTCCTTTAGAGATTTTTATATTATTTTATGTGTTCTCTGTCGCAAGGAGCTTTCTTTTATACACCAATAAACGTTTATAGCTCGCCAAGTGGTCCCCACCACAATGAGCACATTTCACAGTCTCATTTCTGGACTTCTGGCATGCTATAGTTAGATGTGAGCCAGCACACTTGACGCATCTGGGCTAGAGGTCATAGTGTGGCCTATGTTTTGACACTTAGTACACTGCACTAGTGTTTTTCTGCCTTGGCTCTTCAAATTTGACAGTTGAGAAAAAAATCTAGTGACTTGAAATACCTTATTATTTTTGCCGGTTCCAGTTCAACAAAAACTACGGTAGGGGATATTTTTCAGCGGGTTGCAACACTGAAGAGGTATTTGTGGTGTGTATGGCCTATTTCTTGAATATCTCTTGTTTGAGTTGGTAACAGTTAAAATTGTAGTTGTGGGTAGTGAGATGATTTATTAATTTTGTGTATAATTCTTTATTAACGGTGTTGGTTTTGATGTAGTTAACTCGAGAGTAACATCTAAAATTTGACTGCCCGGGCAAATCTGCTATTTCTCTTCCGAAGTTATAAAAATCACTTATCTTAGTGATAAATATAGAATAGCTCGGTAGCTTAGCGCTGAGTTACCGTGCCGAACATCCCGTGTTGAAAATCCGGCAGTGGCAAATAATTTATTTAATCTATTAAGAAAAAAAAAAAATCGGCTTCCAGTCTGGAGTTGACTGGAAGCCGATTTTTTTTTTTTTTTTCTTTTTCTTGAAGATGAAATTCAAATAAATCCAGTTTAAAAAAAAGGAATTAATCTATTAACAGATTTAAATTCTATGGGAATTGGAGACTATACTGGGGTTTCTAAACGAGCCTCTATAAAATGGATTCCATTAATAGGTAGGGGAACCTGGAGATTGAGCGTGATGCATAATATAGTTATAATCTATATCTACGACGTAAAGTACCAAAGAATACAACCATCATGGATCCACTACAATCCATTGGACTCGTGAAATATAAATTGAGTAACTGAATTGTATACAACAAAATTTATTGTATCTATTAACTTGCATCCTCTACGGATAAATTAAGCAAATCTTGAAGATCAGGAAGGGGTGAAAGTTGAAACAATAAAGTTAAAAATAACTTGTGTGTATAATTCAAATTCAGGATGTTTCGTTTCATTCTTCAAAATTTTAAAAATCACTTATTTACTCATTACTTATTAATTACTTACTAATTCTTAATAACTCATTAACTCATGTTTAAAGTATGTAAGTACTCATGTTTTGTACCACAACTGCTTTACATGCTACTAAACAATTAATACTTTTGCAAATATTATTTTTAAATATTCCCAAGATATATAGCTCTCATTTCTGAAGATTTTTTCTTCGCTGGATCGCAGTTTATTACAAAACTCCACCCGAAGGAAGTGGTTTTAATACCGTTCCCTGCTACCAGGCAATTACTACCCTGTTTGCCCAAGGCAGAGGTCCAATCTTCTTCTAAAGTCCTCATCACAATACTGTATTTATTACTTGGAACAAGAAAACTTCAAGGGGTGTGTTTGACGTGAACAAAATTACGTGCCCAAGATTGAAAATTGGCTACAATAATTACGATTTCAAATAAATAAAAATAAAAAATAGAAATTTATATCAGTTTTCAAAACTAGGTTTTAAACAATGTGAATGTGGTTTTAGAACGTTGCCAAGCTCTAATAGGCGAAGCGTTGAAAGTTAAAGTTCTGTCAAGTAGTAAATTCTGAAGCAATGAAGGCAAATATGTTTGATCTTCAATTGAAGCACAAAATAATGAAAAATGTTTCTATAAGTATACAAATAAAATAAGAAATACAAGTGAATACTTAGAGCAATATGTATGAGATGTATAAGAGTATACTTACGCAATACCCACTAATTGAAAGAAAATATACAATCAATTATAATTAACGCTAAATATAAACCATGCAATATTATTTAATGTGATCGGAGGATCATTTAAATTATTTATTCAAGCAACCATTCTTGCCTCAAGCGGACAGGGGTTTCGACAACATTAATATATTACATCAGATGATTACTTGACATTATTATTCATAACATTATTCGTAAAATTAGCCCACAAAACACCTTGTTCATTGCTAGTGGAACATAGAAGATTGTTTAGAATGAATAAGGTTTAAAAAGTCTTAGAGGAAACGTATATATTGTCCGCAAGAGGAGTGTCAAATACATACGTGAACTAGTTTCATAAAAAAATTATTTTACGAAATTTTATATACACAAACTTCGTGTTTTTCAAAACAATTTTCATTCGTCGCTAGCCATACGCCCTATCGTCTATTCGATTGCTCAAAGCACCCCTGAAAGTTCTTTGCAGCGTTTTAGTTACCACGCTGTTTCTTTTTTATTGTTTCAACATCTTCCCAGCAGTGTCCCTTCATCATCATTTCACATTGTGAGAACAGGAAAAGGTTAGGCAGCCACTTCCCTGGCAAACAGGGAGGAAGAGGCACAAATGTATAGGAAAAGAGGAACAAATGTATAGCGAACAACTTCATGCGCATCAAAAATTAAAACCGACAGCATGACTATGATTTTCGATCTGCGTTTTCTTGATTTTTTTTTTGTTCGGAGCTCGAATTTTTCTTTTCACTCCACCAAAAACTTGAATCGTCGCTCAGTGATTTTGACAATTTCCATTTCGATGGAGAGCTAAAACATTTACAACAAACGCGAGGGACACGGTGCATTCCGCTTTACAGTCAAACGAGTACGGACTGCTGACAGGCTTGTTAGGCAATACGTGAGCTTTGGTCAGGGCTTATGGTAGGAATAGAATTGGGATTCGCCAATAAATTGAACATTTGCTGGGAAAGATGTTTCAACGATTGTTTTAGAAACGACATTGTTTTTTAATATTGGGCTTATTTAATCAAAAGCCGATTAAATTCAATCATTAGGTACTCATTTATTCATAAAAAATCAGTCCACTACCTCAAAAAAACTGAAAGGCTTTGATTTAAATTTCATCAGAATCACATTATCAGCATTTCACAATTATCACAGTCAGTTTTTTCGATTTACCTAAAAAAAGTTAATCAATGAGTCTAACATAAAGGAAAACTACCATATTAAGTTTACAAGGCAATGATAGGTTTAAAAATATGGTTAGCTATGTATAAGGAACACAGTTTAATTTTACATTTCCACTAAGTCGTCAAAAGCAGATCTCAGAAGAATCATTTCGCTTCCCTAATTGCTCTCAGGAACTTCGTATTATATCTTTAGTGAAAATGGAAAGCTCTTCGCAGAGTTTACATCGATCTTTTAGCGAGTTTGCCAAATCATTAGAAAATATAAGTTACTCGAGCGAAAAATATCCTCTGCTCTAAGAAAAGACAACTAAGGATTGTTAATAGGATTCCTAATTAACATGTTACTTTATACCAGTGAAAGTGATTAGGTGCATGCTGAGTAAACCTTAAAAAACTTATCCTGAGTTTTTAATTTAGGAAAATTTGTTTATAATATTTAGAGTTTTATATTTTACCCATATTAGCTATGTGAAATAAGGGCACAAAAAAAGCTTTAAACACATTTTCGAAGAAATTGCATTACTATTATTGTTAGAGTATAACACAAACTCTAGAAGTAAATATTTCATTTAATTTGCGTCCACTAATGATATTGATAGAGGAATGCCCATTTTTAAATGCATAACACATAAATAAAAGAAAGATATGCTGAGGGTTTTCTTTTAATACCAGCCCTAATATCAAATGAATGCCCTAAATTCTAGCAGTCGGCTTTAGTTTTTATTATAAACTTAAAAATATAAAAATTTAAATATATCAGTAATAATAGTATTTGTCTAGTTTCTTGAATACAATAGTTGTTAATGAAGTACTTATTATTGCGTTTTGAGGAGCAATATAAATAATTATATAAATTCAATATACAGTTTTATCTCTGGCGTGCAACATTGTTTTTTTAAATCCTAAAATAATTAACTAATATTATATCTGTTCATTAGCCTAAACCTTGTTCCGCGTTAAATAAGATTAACAAATATGATACACCAACTTTTTTAGTCATAAAGTTAAATTACTATTTACGACCTTGATTTTTTTGGTGAATCGCTCAACTAAAACTTTAGCAGTAGTTTTAGAACTTAGGAAAGAAGTAATGTCAATACATGTATTCAAATAGGAAAAACAAGCGGATTTAACTTTATATAATGTAGAAAATATTTCGAGTGTATCTGTTGAAAATTCGATTAGATTTTTTTTAGAAACATAATTATTTCTATAAATATATACTTTATATATCATAAATCAAAGTGAAAAAAATATTTATGTTGTGTGTTTTTTAAATTAAAAATAAAAATAATCGTAAAAATATGTAATAAAACCTCCTTAGCTTTGATAACTGCAATGTTGAACACACCCGACAATCTAAATTCAGTATATAAACATTTTAATGATGAATAATATTAGTTGACCTTTATATATATACATATATATATATATATATATATATATATATATATATATATATATATAAAATAGTTCTTGGGGAGGTCAAGAATATTCTTTTATATAGGGAGAAATGTTTATGGTGAATCCGACGTTTAGACCCTCATTGCAGGCCTTTTTCAGGGCTAAGATACAAATACCAGTTCCAATAGTGTGTTGTGATAACCAAAATGAATATAAGATCTTTTATGAGACCGCCTAATAACCATTAACAGGCTTTCCGAAATCATACAAACTCATTCAGTTTCATTATACATTCAAAAAGCTGTAAAACAAATACAGAACAACTTAAATGCAAATGTCATTGTAGCACTACCTCCAGGGTCTGATACCGGGCAGAACATTTCCACACGATTACGCCAAACTCAATTCCTTCCAGGAACGAAGAGGAAAATTATAAAGGAAACTAAGAAAGAATGTTTATTATTGTAATTTATTTTATTGTTATCTGATATATTTTTTTAAAATATTTTATTTGAAAAGAAAAGATATGACCAGGACCGGGACTCGAACCCGGGTCTCCCACCTGTCCGTGGTGGTGCTTTAACCATCTCAGCCATCCTGGTTCGTTTCTCGGTCAGTCATATCCATTCTTTTCACTGATCCTATACCTCCGTGTTCTCGCAATTTGCGATGTATACACGGGGAGAATGTTAATTGAACGTCACATTTATTTTTGGATCTTGTTGACTGAAGTCATTAAATATTATTATAATTTATTTTATTGTTATCTGATATAATTTTTTAAATATTTTATTTGAAAAGAAAAGATATGCCCAGGACCGGGACTCGAACCCGGGTCTCCCTGTCCGTGGTGGTGCTTTAACCATCTCATTCGAGTCGCAGTCCTAGTCATATCTTTCCTTTTAAATAAAATATTCAATAAATTATTATTGAATGTTTGAGAGATTGGATAAATCAGTTTCAACAGCTTTTGAGATAGTAACATAATGTGGAGCAGGTTCTGTGTAGTATGTATAACTAGTCAATACGTATGCTTTAACTAGTTTACTACTCTATGTTACTAAATATTATTACTAAATATATTATAACATCATTCTTTTATGTAGTTTCCATGTAGCTCTAATTAGTTGTCTAAAACTGAGCCGAACATGAAAAAGACCGATTTATCAGTCTTAATCAAAGTAGAAGTGCCACAATTTGGTATTTAGATTGAGCAGCCTGATATGGTAGTTGATAAATTTCACAGGACTTCTTGTATTGATTCTCAGTATCTAAGTAGCTTATTTTGTACTTGATATGTCTTATCAAAACATCTCATCTCATGGTGCTTATTTCAATTTATTGCTAATAAGAAAGTTTTTAAAAGAAAAATAAGTCTTTATAAGCAACTAAATACCCAAGAGTTTGCACTGTTATATTTAATAAACCAGATTTTACTCTTTGTGTTTTTGTTCTGAAGGGAAAACATATTTGTCAAAAGTTTTATTTACTCTATTTTTTTTCACCCGAGGTTTATCAGAACTAAGTTAAATAATAAACATTGAAGTGACATTTTTTATTCCCTTTAACATTTTTTATTAGAATTATACACTCTAATATTTATTTTATTGCGTGGGTGTCATTGTTCTTTAAAATAAGCGATATATTAAGCAGAATTCAATTTCCTGTGTAGCTGTAATTGTACATTTGTCTGTTTATGATATTAACATATAATGGCTGAATTTTGAGGGGCCATGGCTAATAATAAAATTAACGATTTGTCTATAATTTTTTAAAATAAAATAATGTGTATATCAATGTCATAAAACAGAAATGCCATAAAATTCTATTTAATATAGCTGTTAAACCGAAAATGATTACTGCGCAGAGCAAATAGGCGATAGCGGTAAACAAGCAAACAGTCATAAATATTTTAAGGCTCATTATAACACCTAACAGGTAATAACCATAAGACCTCCCAGATCTGATTCTTCATTACATTTAATTGATTTGGTAGTTTCCGGTTGGTTATTTACTTCATAAAGGGATTTTTCTATAATAATATTATAATATAATAATTATTATAATAATATAATATAAGTAGATTCTGTATTTCATAAATATTATAATTTCCATTCGAATCACATTTATAACAAGTAATTAAAAGATCAATGAAATTTAAATTAAATCAAGGCCTGAAGAAAAAACTAGTATAGATAAATAAAATATAATATTAAAGTAAGCCGAAAACCTAATGAAAAATAAGGTGAACTTTGTACATTAACAATGAAGTTCGAGCAAGTCAAGACTTCTTCGCCTTCCTCTTGTGCCATTCCTAGCGAAGAGGAGTTTCTATAAATTGCCACCATTCGTCTCAGTCCATCTACAGCGCTTCGTCTGCTGGGTTTTGCCTCTTTGCCCTCGAATAGTCTCGATGTTCTCCTGGTACAAAATTCTAAGACGTCCTCGTGGTCTTGTCCCAAAAAGTGGAGCTCTATAGCTTTCTTTGGTTTTCAATCATCCTCCAGTGCGGCACATGGGGCTAAACAACTAAGGCCGGGATTTCCGAGTGGTTTTTAGTTCTGGCGACTCAAGCTGTCTTCTTATTCCTCCATTTCTGATGCAATGCTTCTTGTCTTCTCAACCGCTTTTCTCAGAAACTTCATTTCTACTGCTGTGAAGGGTCAGTCACTATCACTATCAAGCATTACTCATTCAAATGTGCAAGGGTCGGGAGATAAACAGATTTAAGTGCATTTCATCTTATTCCTAAGTGGTGGATTATACTATTGCAGATTTAATACATTTGATTGCCTTTAGAAATTCTGCGCCAATCAAATGTATCTTACTAAAATAACTTATTACAGTCCCTAAGTAGGTAAACTATGACACAACTTCTGATTCCTTCACATTGCAGATGATATGGAGATTATCTTAATCTTCTCGGGACATAACAAGGACCTTGATCTTAGAGGTGTTATTGACCATCCATTTATGGAGTTCTTTTCTTCTTGCCTTCCTGCATTTTTTCTTGGAAGTCATCAATTAAGATAATGTCATCGGCAAACATTATCCCTACCTTTGTACAAGAAAAGTCCTTACATTCCATTTTCCTTTAGCTGTCCATGCAGTTCGCCGTTTGAATAATCTCATCCATAAAAATACAGGAGGGGGCTTAGACTATCTACCATCCTCACACCTTTTACACCTCTACGTGGAATGCCTCAGATTCTCTATTATTGATTCTCTGAATTCCCCTTACAGCCTTGTATACCGACTTAATAGATAGAAATAGAAATTAGATAGCGCGTTATATATTTTGGTTTCCGCATCTCTTTTCCTGGCACCAAGTCGAATCCCACCTTTAAGTCTAAAAATGCCATAAACATACGCGCTTATCTTTGTCCCATGTTTTTTCTACAATGTTTGTTAGGACAAAATGTGGTCCTGCGTTTGCTTTTCAAAGCGAAAACCCGCATGTTCAGCTTCTATTTTATTTTTTCACTGACCTCAGACCCTCCTCCGGTGACCTGATGTAAAGTTTGTAAATTGCTGAGAGAAAGCTTATAGAAAGATAGTTTGCACACTCGGCAGTGCTTCTATTTTTGTGGATAGGGAAAATTACTTTATTTTCCAGATCTTCTCCAATTTTCTTCCTCTCCCGAATTGGTTGAAAAAAGAGTGCTCTTTAACCTCCACATTTTATCTGCACCAGCTAGAAAAGACGGGGCATAACATCAGGAAGATTTTGGTAGAAGAAATTCTGGTTGATGCTTGAAAGAAACTGTTATATGGCATATTTATGAAAAAAGTAACATGCTTAAATATGAAAACTATCATAATGCATGACTGCTGCAACGTACTCATTAAATGCATCCTATCAAAATTGTGTTAAATATCTTCTTTCACAGTCTCCTGTAAGATGCATAACTATAAATTGGGTCATACCATTGTGGATTGAAAAAGAAAGAAGAATATGAAAGACCAGCCTTTCTTTTACTTAGAGAGTTTAACAAAGTCACCATTTCTTTATCGATTTTGAGTTAGCATAAAACAGCGAGGAATTATACAAGGGCGTAGCTGATTTAAATATTCCGCCCAAGCTGATACGCCTAACAATGAATGGTGTTGAGAGCGCGTAACAAATGAAGGGCAATACTTCATAGAATTTCGTTTCCCAAAACGGAGTAAGATAGAGAAACGGAACTGGCAGGTTCATTTTGACGACTGCGGAGGCCATGATGTCCATAGGATCGAGCCATTGATATGAAATCTTGGATGGTTTCACGGATACAATTTTCCACATAACATCAATTCTTCTTCTTTCGGCTCAATAATTAAAAAAAAGAAAACAGAAAGGAAGTTTATCAGCAAATTTTGTTTGTCAATTCCATTGTGTTTTATTTTCATTCACAAATCAACATTCAAGCAAGTTCCTGACTGGTATGCCGTACGTTATCGGACCGTCTTTTATATGGGGGTCTAATGTATTTGGTTCAATGGCCTTTAGCTTCAAATACATCTAACACCCAATCAGCCCTCATGGGGAATGGAATAGATAATGCCGGACACACAGAAATTATTTTGAGATGTATGACTTGTATATTGATAAAGATATCACTTCAGTAATTAAAATTGTGAGACCAAGGTGTGTATTTCTAAAATTAAACTGACTGTATGGCCGACGCTGTTTAGTAAGACCATAGCTGCATGATTGTATTGTGTTGTTATAAGCAGACTTCCGGATCAGCTCTGACGATTTGTTTTCTTACTGGAGCAAAGCTGGACTCAATATCGAACTGTTGATCGATGGGCGGAGAATAAAGAAAGCAAATGAAAAAAATCGTTACTAAACTTCTTTGTTTTTCATTTATTTAGTTTAACACTCTTTCTTACTTCGTGAAAGTTTCTTAGCGATATTTACTTCAGTTTATTCGGGATTCAGTCGAATATATTTTTTTTTATATCAATAATAATTATTTATTTATATGGTAAAATTGGAAGGGGGTGAAAATCCAGCATTCACTTAATTAACTATATGACAAGATAGATAGACCAACCCCCCCCCATCTCCTTTGATTTTATCATTAATTGCCAATGTGTATGACCCATTATATTATTTTGTATTCAATTCCAGTAAACCAGTAAAAACGAATTTTACCGCATTTTGGATAATGAGTTGTATGTTTTTGGGTTATACAATTGTTTTGTTTTTTCGTTAAATAATCAATATTTTTATAAGAATACGGAGTTGTCCAGAAGACTAAAAAATTGATTGGGCTATCGTTAACAGGGACTGAATCTAAAGTTAATTTCCAGTGAAGTATCAGAGAACCATTTCATATCAAAACGAGACTCAGACAAGGAAAAAGGAAGAACGGGTTGTTTCCATGATTTCTAACGTAGTACTGGAAAAGACCATGAAGGAGCTATGGAAAATCAACTATTCAGGTGCAGCACTAGTGAGTAAGAACAATCACGTCAAAGTTAAATGCCTCGCATATTTCTCTTTTAGCAGAGACAGAAGAATAGGTGATTGCCCAAATAAACACCCTCTTGGAAATAGCGAGGAAAACAGGCTTACAAATATCTTTTGAGAAATCGGAACTGATCGCCACAGGACCTTTTAAGCAGAAAAATGTTGAAACCAAATACGATTCAGATAGGGAGGGGTTTGGGAATAAAGTCACCAAAATAGAGAAATTAAGTTTCGCCACCACAATAAGAAGAACAAAATAAAATAAAAGTCAAGTCCAGTACCTTAAACCATTAATATTAAATAAGAAGAACCTATCTATTAGGATACAACCGTCATCAAGCCGGTGATACTTTATGGAACAGAAACATCTTTCTTGTCTTCCCAGCCTGGAGAGGCTTCTGAAAATAGAAAGCAGAATTCTAAGAACAATCTACGGACTAAAACAATAACTGAAGGATACAGGTTGAGGTCCAATCAAGAAATCTCTAAGGAAAAAACAGACTTAGAAACTGACTAGATTAGGGTGGAAGGCTAAGGCTTTATGGACTCATTATGAGGATGAATCCTGAAAGACTGAAGCATAAAAGTTTTCACCGAATCCACTGTCTCAAAAATTAAAGAGGATATTTCAAACAACTTAAGGATGATATGGACCAGGTGGAGCTAACAGACGAAGATTGTTTTGACAGAGATGAAAGCAGAAGGATGCTCAAGGGAATAAAGATTCTTGTTGGAAAAAAAACGCCCCAACAAGGGTCTTGCGTCGTCTGAGGAGAGGAAACTTAGGCACGCAAAGCTCATGAAGAGGTATGGTATGAATGGTAAAAGAGGAAACAGATGAAGAAGAAGCATTAGTTATGATATTCGCGTTGTCTTTAAGGCCTTTTCGTGGGGAGATATGTTTAATATTTTTTCTGACTGCCTTTTAAAAAAAATCTAGGTAGTTAGATGTAGTACCGTGAGTCCTGTTTTCTATTCCCTAGTTTTTCATATGCAAGACATAATGTTATGTGGGCGCTCCCTTCGAATAGATTTACGAAAAACAAATTTAGTTTACCATTAAAGATAATAATCCAAATAAGAATTCAGTAATTGAGAATTGTTCAACAAAAGTATATTTTATTCATTTTTTCCTATTATATGTTTTATTCCTTATTCGTAATTGAATCCTAGCCCATAAGAACCTAATGGCTACGAATGTGCTAGAATCACTTAGGCGTTGATGACCTAAGTGTTTTACGCCTCTAAACGCCAACAAACAACAACAACTTAACGGCCTATGCATGATCAGAAGTTTATGTATACCCAAATTGTTTATAACCATGATGTTTGTTTTTATACAATGCGATTTCGATTCAACTAATTATTTTTTTCGTTTTCATACTATTGAAAAATTATTTGTACTGAAATTGGAACCTTGTGTTGTATAATGTGAAAAGTAATAAATTTTAACTTAATTTTTGCTGTTTAGCCTTACATATTTTAGGAGCTTGCCTTTATGACATTGATGGTAATTGATTTTAAAGTAAATTTTTAAAAATAATAATAATAACGGTATCACTTGAGCAATTAGCGAAAAAAACAACTGTATATATATAAATTTATATTGTTTAATTGTTTAAGGCCCGCTGGTTTACTGTAGGGACATCATGTACATCTAATCAGGAACCATGTTGTGGTTTATGAGGACATAATGTTGTACTACACGGGTTTAGACCAAGCACAGAATCTCGAACCCAATTATCCATCGAATATTGCTCATAGATTATTTAGACATTTACAAATCTTAAGTTCACGTGGACACAATTTAAAGCTCTAGTAAAATTACTGACTATTCACATAAATAATATTAAACAATAAATAAATATATTCTGTTTCATTATTCTGAAAGATAAATAAGTTCTTTAAAAAGGCAACTATACATAGCAATGATGCGGTGTAGGTATGACAGCTGTATTTGAAAGGCAGATAAGACACAAAGACACTTATTACGACTTATTATAAGACTACTAGGTCTTAACCTTGAACATGTAAAAACATAAATAAAAAGTGAGATGCTTTAATAGCTATCGATTTGTGGAAGGACTCCTGGAAACTGCATACAATTGTATATATGCGAAGAAAAAAAATGGAGGTAGTCCATCAGATGTCATTATCATCAGATGGAATTAAGTAGTAATATTTGGTAATTATTTTGAATTTTTGTTCTTCTAGTTGAAGAAAGGACACGCTTGATCAATCGAAAACAAAAAAATATAAGTATATGTGTGAGGAATAAAAATAACTGTATCTGGAGAATTTCTAAGAGAGCAAGGATATCGAACCTCCGATGTTCACACACACACACACACAGACATACCACAAGCAATGGAAACGCTGATAAAGAACCGATAGAACAAGAATGAAAGAGCATCAGAACAAACATGGCAAATGTCGACTATATAAATATATAATAAGAACTGAAGATCGAAGAATAAATTCTATAAACGCAAAATTGAACAAATAGAAAATATAAATATCATAGTTTTATTATTGTCAATGTTATCAGTTGAAAAAAATAGAATGGAATATGTTAAATTAAACTGAAAACAATCACTACTATTGAAGGTGAAGATGAGTAATAATAATAATTATAGATTGCATTAAAGTAGATCAATTTATTAAAAGAGAACTAATTTTTAGATATATTCTCAATAATTATTTCAATTTTTGCCAATCATTAATTATTTTAGAATGTAGATATCGTTAATTATAATTTTAATAGATACTTTAATGTTGGAAATTGTACAATGATTTGAGCTGTAATATATTTGGTATATTAAACATAATAACTTACACATAAGATACAAACTAAGGAGGGGTGAGCTACAGCTTTACCCTGTCATGAAATTCGTTGCACACTACGTCTTTACCATCTCTGATGTCTGTATGATGCGATCCCGGTATTTGTCGGAACGAGTGTTT
Source organism: Arma custos (assembly GCA_037127475.1). Lineage (NCBI taxonomy): Eukaryota > Metazoa > Arthropoda > Insecta > Hemiptera > Pentatomidae > Arma > Arma custos. The sequence continues at coordinate 90,134,393 of CM073760.1, read as the reverse complement.
GGAACTCATGCTCTCCGCATAAAATATATAAGATACGGTACGCATAAGTTAAAGGATCGAGTACCTAGGTTTTATTGTCAAAAAAAGTAAATAAAATGTTTGCAATACTCTCATCACCTTCAAATCAGCCAATTCTACTCCAAATCAAAGTTTAAAACACAAACCAGTAGTACGCTATACATTTGTATAATGGCCCATCATATTAACAATGTTATGTTTTTATTGATTTTCACAATATTAAGACCATGTATAAAATGGCTGCTTGTGTAAAACTCAATAAGCATTTGTGACATATGTGAAATATAGATTTGAGTATATGTGTTAATATTACATTCATGGTTTCTATATTTCAGTCTGTATGACTAGGCCAATGATATATGATATGTAATGCTATTCTCCTTAAATCTATCAAAACAGTTGTGAAAAAATGAAAAGAGTAAAATAAAAATATTCGATATTTTCCGAGTAAATAAGCAGCAGCAGTTTTGGCAAAAACATTACAGTTGGTTACAGTATCTCAAGAATTAGTTTAGTTTGGAAATGTAAAACAATCTCTACCTTCCGTAAGATCAGGATACTAATTTTGGAGAAAATTCAGCTTAACCACTTTTTCACAGGTGCTGCGGAAATAATCATTGGCATTGAATGATAGTTGACGAAGGAAACTATACGAAATCAACATTTTTTTTATAAAATTAAAATGGAAATGGATTATGATGACTGGGAAATTTTAAGAATGGTCCTAGTGTGCAGTCCATGAATTACAAATAATAAAAATTATTCACTTTATAGTGCCTACGTTTCGGCGTAAAATTTAGGCCATCTTCAGAACTGAGAATAAAAGAACAAAAAAAATATTTAATACATTTCAATACCGAAGATAAATTGTTTTTGTATAAACTACTGATTAAAAGGCGCTGTTATAGAAATCAGATGAATTTCTTCTAACGAATGTAAACAAGGCGTAATAGTAGCCTTTTCATTTTGCTTTTAAATGGTTTCATACTCCTCCATGAACGGTGAATTTAGCAGTGCATTACCTGTGGGACTTGGAGTGAGCTCCATCATCTGGTTATGTACTTGGGCGGCGGTGAAGGTGTACTTCTTCAAGAACTCTAGCTTGGGCCCCCGAGGCTTGGTGAGCCCGACAGTGGCCTCGGTGATGGCCTTGTTGTAGCCCCTCACCCCAAAGAGGGTTTTGGGAAGGATGAGGCCGATGGTGAGGGGGCGGTTGGGGGGCTCTGTGCCCCGCCTCGGGCCCCCACTCGCCACCCCCAGCAGCAGGAGCACGAGGAACCTACCTCGCATCCGGAGCGCGACTGCCGGCTACTCCGTCCGCGCCAGCGCTCTGCCGCGCCCCGCCCTCTAGTGGCCGCAGTCAACAACTTCCCACTTTACGAGTGTTTTTAAAGCTAATAAATCAAAAAAGAGGGAGATATAAGCAAAAGTAACTTTTAAAAACCATTAACACATCCCATCATCACGCGGTATGGAAATTCAGTCTTTTCCCGGTCTTAGTCGCTTGCTACAAATATTACTGAACCAGCCATTGACTAATTCAACTCCAGAAGGTTCAAAAGAAGAAAGTAAACAAAAGAAGAAAGATATATATTTTATTCATCAAAATGACCTTTAAAAATGTTTGGCTATGAAATAAATTGTGCCAACTGCATACTTCTTATAACCAAGGTGTCATAACAATCGAAGCTATGCGATAACAAAATCTTCCACTTCTATTATCGAATGAAAACGTTCCTTTATGCTGTTATGGCTAATCGTACGATGCTAAAGTGGGAGCTCTAAATTTTGCTGTCCATGTTTAATTAGAATAGGGATTTTGAACGAGTACCTGAGGGTCGGGACCGATTATCCTTTCTTCCAAAGGACTAATGACATGGATAACAAATAACCATAGATTTTTTTACTCCATTTAATGAATCTTAGGGCCACCTCCCGGCTACGAACTTGAAATCTTGGGTTCAGTTGTTTTGCTAAGCCCTGGATCACAGGTCGCCCCACAATGATTTGTGAATGCACTAGGAAAATTTAAAAAACAAAACCTTATGTCTGTAAAATATTGGAAAAACAATCGATGTTTCGCCAATTCAGGCCACACACGAAAAGAATTAATGTCCATTTGGTTACGTTTTTTTGCCTAAGTTGTTTGTGGATTGTCTTACAGATAGGTTGCTGTCTATTTTTGATGGGTTCGTCTGTCCTTATGATGCCTGAAATGGTAAAACTGGCTGCTTTACATAAAAAAAAAGACAAGGTACAGCACAGCTCACACCAACAGTGTAAGAAGACTCATCGATTAGGGACGGTCGCCTAGATCATATACACTCCACGGATAGCTAAGAAAAAGGAAGGTAATTAAAATGAAATTCTTTCGATGTGTGTCCTGATGATTTTAGCTTTTTTTATCAGTACTTTATGAACATAAGGCTTTGTTGTTGGATTTTTTCCTATTGCATCATATTTATCATTGATGTCTCTTTTTGAGTGCATAGTCAATATTTTCATTGTTATTATTAGTTTCAGTTACATAGTTTAGATGTTAATCAATGCTCGAAGGTTCAAAGTGAAAATTATTTTGGAAAATGGAGATAGTTGGGGGGAGGTGCAGTCAAGAAAACACCAAATAAGTCAAAACTTATATTTTATGTGTGCCGACGTTTTGACCTACTTTGTAGGTCATCTTCAGGGCTAATGGGAGAGGCGGCTGGGCAAAATGTGTAACAAACCTGAAACGTCGACACGCATAAAATATAAGTCTTGACTTTTTTGGTGTTTTCTTGGCTGCAGCCCAGAAAACACCAAACTCTCCCCCAACTATCTCCGTTCTCCATTATATCATCCATTCAACTATTTTGCTCTCTAACATGAAAATTATTTTGATCGTTTTTAAAAAATAATTGTAAAAATATAAAAAAAACTGTCCAAAAATAAAGCTTTTATTTTCACGATAATGTATAAGTGGTAAAAGATAAATTTGTAAAGGGACATTTATTTTAAAATGATACAATTTAAGTACTAGAGCTTTATAAAATTAAAGTCCAAGATTGAGCAGAAACTTTCTTTGCGACTGCTTCTCCTAAAGTCCTTGGAGCCACCTATTTCCTTGCAAGTCCTATGCCACTAACGATTAAATGTTTTCTACAAAGAAGAAAGGAGCACTAGGCAGGAATTTCCCCACAATAAGATTATCGAGAGTTTAGTTACTGAGAAAGACAAACCGTTTTAGCCTTTAATCAGAGCCATCAAACGAGCTTTTTGCTCAACGGCCTAAAACTCTGGCATATTAAACCGCTTAGGAAAGGTGATTACCTTTTTCAGATAATTGCCGGTTCACCTCACCCGCCGCTGATGCCCAGCAAAGACAAGAATCTTGAATGTCTAATTAACGAGGGGACATTCCAAAGAATAAAGTTGTTAATGTTACATTTGTAATTTTTTAACAGATTAACTTCGTTTCGCCATTTAACAGTCGTGTTTTATTGTAAAATGAGTGAAGAAATTAAACGGAAGTGAACTGTGGCACGTTTCCACTTATCATTCTAACCTTACATATTTTACATGTCAGCGGTGTTGCGTCGCGTACCAATTACTTTGCCGTTTACATTGTAAAATAGCTTGACACTTTTCTTACCCTAATTAATAATTCCCATAAAACTGCAGGTTCAGACATGAAACTACTTAAATTTTGATATCAGATATGCCCTACCTGAATTAAAAACTTTCAACCAATACAATCACAACTGAAGGTTTAGTATTTGTAAATGGTTGAGGCTGCATTATAAAGTACTAGTGCATTTTTAAATTTAAAATCTGACTAATTGATGGTATTTGCAATAAATTTATCCGTTAGCCCATAGTTATATCATAATTCTTCAAATAGAATAACCACAATCATAAATGTTTTCACATTACTTAACTCTTTATAGAGTGATGAAGTTATATAATTTATTTGTTGAAAAGAATAAGTTAGTAAGTTTCTTAATATATATTTTTTTTTATGCTCGAATGAGTTTGATATTTAAAGAACTGGCTGACTGAATGGAAACGGAATGAAAGATTAATTAAAAAGGAAATTACGTAATTATATTAAATTAAAAACGTGGGTTACATTACGTTCATTATTTTCAGGAGTTTTTACTTTTAATCCGATTTATTTAATTAACTCAGTGTACATAAATATATATATTTGTTTCTACTTATCTTGAATGTTATGAAAATTAAATGTAGCCAAAAAATATTTAAGAACTGACTGGAACTCAAGAACTGGAATACATATCCTACTAATATTATAAATACGAAAGTTTGTGAGGTTGGATGTAGGTATGTATGTTACTCTTCCACACAAAAACTACTGAACGGATTTGGATGAAACTAATGAAGGTTATACATCTGAATAACACATAGGCTACAATTTATAATGATTTTGTGTAATTAGTCATAATACAACGATAAATATCAAGTAAGTCGGAGACCATACGGTTCAGCGAAAAGGCGGGGTCATAGTAGCCATTCGATACGGTACAAGATGGAGGGATCACTCCACACCAGTGGCCATCAGGGACCCAAAAATACACCACAAAAACATACAGGTTCTACTGGATAAACCCACCATTATTACAGGGTTATACAGAAGACCTAGGTCATCCCCAAAAGAATTCTCGAGACTTCTCCATGAGTGCGCCAAGAGAACAAACCATTGGGTAGTAGGAGACCTAAACGCCCTGCACAACCTCTGGAGCAATGCCTCTTGAAGCGAAGCGGGAAAAATTACCCACACATTTATACATAGGGGAAATGTAACTTTTCGGTCAACGATCGATCTACTATTAACAAGGCAGCCCCATCGCCTTATCGAATGCGTAGCGCTGGACATTATAACAACGGACTATAGGCCATTGCTTTACTTATTAGATGGCGAAACACCATCCCCACCTCCACCTAATAAGTTTAAATACCAAAAAGAAAATTGGGAGTTTTACAAAACACAGGTCTACCATAATTTGTCAACTGTTCCCACTCTCAGAACAACGAAAGATGTTGACGATTACCTGGAGTTTTTTACAAAAACCATCAGTAGCACCGAATTTTAATCCACTTCCGCCAGCTCTGCGTCCCCCACCATTTTATATTATGAAGCTTATTGCCCTACGCAATAAGTGGAAGAATAAATGGTACAGGACCAGATACCATGAGGTAAAGGTAGTGGTAATTTCTCTTACCACACAAATCCGCAAATTCATGAAACAATGGCGAACTGCACAGTGGCATGACAAGCTCCGAGCAACCCATGATGACCAACGTAATTAATGGAAGCTACTCAGAACGAGCATCAGAAAGAGAAGATCAACATTATTAGGCAATGTGGGCAAGCCGTTGACAGATGAGGAACAAGCAAGTACGTTTGCTGATCACTACAGTGCCAATATAGCCACTCGAACAATTAGTATGACCGAATTCTCAAACAATTAGGAAATAATTATATGTTTGTATCTCCCAAATATTATATGTTTGTACCTCCTGTCGCAGGTTAAGATACTTTCCTGAGACATGGAAAAGAGCTATCCTCTTTTCGCTGCTGAAGCCAATGAGAAACGGCAATCAGCCAGTCAACTACCTGCCTATTAGCTTGCTTACGCACATTGGCAAAGTTTTTGAGAAAATTATCCTTAATTATCTCAAAACTTACTGCTCGGAAGTAGCGTTAATCCTACCGGAACAGACCGGCTTTCCCAGACCCCCATCTGGCCAGGCTACATGCGGAAGTAAGCCAGAACACAGTTAAGAACGAGGCAACCAATTTGATATCCATTGACTGCACGAAGGCGTTCGATTCAGTGCCCCATAGTCTTTTATGTAAGACACTGCAACGAGTTTCCCGAGCAGCTCTATACTATCATAAGGTCCTTTCTGACACCACGTTCAATAAAGGTACGAGTCGGCGAAGAGCTGTCCAACCCCTTTCCACTTACGTGTGGTGTTCCACAAGGGTCCGTGCTATCACCGGTAATATTGTCAGTATATACGGCGGAAATCGTTGGTGCTAAATACAAAAAAGTTACTGTGGCGGCGTAGGCCGATGACATTGCCATCTACAGTAGCTCATTGAATGCAGAGAGAGCTCTGCGTCAGGCGTAGGCGGCCTGTGAGGTTATAACTAACAAATTGGTTGGATTAAACATTACAGTTAATCCTAAAAAGACCGACTGTATTATTTTCTCTTTCCAGAGGAATAAGCGCCCTCTACCTAAAACGTACAGAGTAGTGGGCACAGAAAACAAACCAGCCAATAGGATAACGTTTCTCAGTGCTACCCTCGATCGGCACTTGACGTTATCCCAACGTTGCAACAAAAAGATGAAGCCGGTTAGAACCATATCTTACAGACTAAGTTACCTTTTAAGCTCACCTAACTTATTACTCCGCCTCAAACTAATGATCTATAAGGCAGTTATTAGATCGTCCCCCCTTAAAGGGGCGTTGAATAATATTTCGCCCACAACTTCAAAAAGGCTCCAACAATTTCAAAACCGTATTCTGAGGCGTATAGTAATGCAAACCTGACAACAAAGTACGAAATCATACTTATTACACAAGAACCTCGGACTGCCGACATCACACGGAGGCATTTGAAATTCTATGATAGCCTCCAACACAGCACGAACCCACTATTCAACACACTTACACCGACAGGCCGACCTCAGCGCTGGCAAACACATGTACAGACACTCAACATGAACTAAGTAAACTACAAACAAACTCAATCAGAAAGATTTAGTGAGCCCCATCACTAGATCCCCCACTCCTACTATCTAATTAATCTCAATAAAATATTATTCACATTCCTCTCTTAAAATGCACCTGATTCAATAAAATAGATTATTCCATGTATCCTTATTATGTTATTTTCACGAAAATATTAAAAGCCAAGGGTCTAGAAAAGAAATAAAGTTTACAGGAGTATATTGCAGTAGGTGAATAGGACCACCAAAACTAAAAACTCATCGATAAATTATCCTTTCAATTTTAATTTCTCGCTGCTGCCGTACGACAAGTGAAACCGCTGTACTAATTAATCCTTTTCAATAAATTATAGTTATAATAATCCTTCACTCACACGAACAACAGTAACTGACGGCGCTTAAAATGGCGGCCCAAGCCTGTGCAGTTATAAATCCCTCTACTAACTATTCCTATATAAACAAAATTTAAAGTCCTACTGTAGTAACGTACAGTTATCCTGTAGACTACTAGGCTTAGCATTAATTAACGTTAAATTGAAAAAACAAAGAAATATTTAAATTGATTTGTATTATCTTTCTGGACACCCTCAATATTAAGGTAAAAAAGTAATACTTCTACTACATGGGGGTCTACATTTGAATGTTAAATTTTTTATTTGTTATTAAATTCATCGTATTTTTTGTCAGCAAGCAGTCGGTCAACATAGATATACTATTTTGGTTTCATTTGAACTTTATAAATCTTTTAAATACTGTTACGGGCTACTGGGCATTATAATGAATTAAACAACTCCTTAATTAAAGATACTAAATTTTATTAACACAAGTGATAAGAAGGATACAACTAGACTATTAACAATTAAATTATTAAACTAATGTAAATTTATAATAACAATATTCTGAATATTTATTATAACCTAGGCCTATTTATTTATTACAACAATATAAGATATTACTAATTATAGATGGCTTAACTAGTTACAATAGTTTGTATCAATATTATAAAATTACATTACTAATTATTATTACAATTATTAACTACTAATTAACACAGTTCACTAGTCCACCGACCATAAGATTCTCCAAGTATGACAAACTGACACACAGTAACAAAACAGAAACAGTTTATTACACTCGCGAGACTATCACAGTTCACTTATTACACTGGCCGGTTCAACACTAACTAGTTTATCATACTGACACTCACCTATTACACTGACACGCACTTATTACGAGATCATCACAGTGCCTCCTGGTCTACTCTCAGACTAATACTGACTCGCTCGAGGCGAGGGAAGTATTTAAATAGACAAGGCCGAACATTCTAGAACACGGAAGGAGCGAGACAATTCTGGAATCTTTTTAATCCTTTTCCGACAAAAGGAGACGATCTAGAAGGTCCTAATCCTATTTTAACTTCTCCCACCGACGGATTTAAGCCGCTAATCCTTTGCTTCCTGTGACCGTAAAAATACACTTTATTTTTTTCTTTGAATTCCAAAAGTTGGGTAGTTAAAAAGAAAGTTAGATTCTCGTAGAATGATTATCAAAGCTAAATAATAAAATTCTATTTTCCTACTTGTTGAACGATTTCATAAATAACAACAATGTATCTTTGTTTTTTTTTTGAAAAAAAAATATTAATAATGAAGTAACTCCGAAATAGTGATAATTGACGAGAAAATAAGAAATTCACTAAAAAAAAACATACATCATGCCTAAATGGAGTTACTTCCACAGCTAGATGAAAATAGAAAAATACAAGAATTTAAGAAAGTAATCAAAATAGAAAGAAATGCCCCTCTATCGCATATTTTTTGTTGTGAAAAAAACGCACAATAAATTGTAGAGGTGGGATAGGATAAAGAAGGGAATGACCTTTTTATAACGAAAGACTACGTTCGTATTGAATGAAAAATATTTAGGGCCTCATTCGGTAACAGTCCATGAAGAAGTTACTGATGAATAGGGGGCTATATGATTATACTAAAATAAATTAAACCCAAAGTATACTGCTATATATGACACTATTTAAAACGTTTGAGTATTTAAATAAATAGGGTAAAGGCCATTGAGCAGGTAGCTTAAGCGTCCCTTAAGATACAGGACTGCGGGAGTCAGGCAAGAAGCGGGCCATTCAACATGTAGACTGTCACATCTAGCGAAAGGATTTCCCTTTTCATTCTTTGTAAGTAGATATATAAGTTAACTTCTAACTATGATTAGCACTCAATAAATAATGTTAAATAGCCCTCGAATGGTCGCGTGGATGAGAATGGTCATCCACACCTTTTTGATCTGCTCGTGCGTATATGTTTCGGAAGTGACAGTGAAGTGAGCGCCAGGAGTCTTCGCGGGAGGAGTTGGGGGAAGACTAGACCAAACAGATACTAGGTGTTTGCCTTCGGAGAAGAGAGGTGCTGTTTATTTTTTTTATGGATGACAGTTGTCCTCCACGCGACTATTCATGTTAGTGTTTTAGTAATTTTCTCAACTATATTATAATTTACACGTTTTATGTCTAATTTTAATATTCTATATGTAATATATTATTATTTAATCAAAATTAACTTTTTGAGTGCTATTTCTTTATTTGCCATCCACGCTACCTGCTATGTAACTATGTAATTTGTCCGTTCTTTCCAGCCTACCTTCTTCTTGCTACTTTTGTTTTGTTTTTTAGAAGGAAATATAATTTTCTCGAATCTCTGACCCAAATATCTGGAAGAAGTTGCTAGAGGAGTGTGATTCCGAAGAAGGCTCTCTTGATACCGACAGCAACGTTAGTGAATGTGATGATGATTTGTTACCAGACAACCAGAATTCTGACACAGAACAGGAGGAGAGCAGCTCATGAAAGTGATCAGGATAGTGATGATCAATTCATATGAATAAATGGAATAAAAAAGCGCCTCGAAAACGGTATAAACCCTGTGTCGTGATATTATAAGCCACTTGCCAGGACCTAAAGACGCAGACAAATTTGCAAACATGGAAATTGATTCATTTAAACTTTTCGTCAATGATAAAATTGTGAAAATAAATATTGAGAAAATTAAAAATCATTTCACCAGATGCTCGCTCAGCCGATGAAACCGAAATTAAAGCCTTCATTGGAATTCTTTTTCTGACCAGTTCTCGGCTTTGTAGCAGGACCCAGTACTCGAAAGGTTCGGGATAAGAACTCAAAGAATTATGAACTCAAAGGGTTGTGGAATAGAAGCCTGCTATTTGGCAATCAGCGAGCATAGATTTCGATATCTCTGTTTTGACGATTACAGTAGGAGAACTACCAGAAGCAAACTGGACATATTTTAGCAATAATTTGTAGTGTGCAGATTATACTTAAACATATTAAAAATAAAGACAAAATTAATCATAAATAGGGGGGAAAAGTAATGGATGGCCATTTTCATCAACGCGACCTCTCTTGTTGCATAACAAGGTGCGACCACTCAATGGTTAATTAGCTGAAAAATGACCATTTTTTTTAACAACTCCAAATAAATCAACCATACTACAGTGTCAACCTTTGGAAGCGAGCGATATGCTTTAAGTAATTAATGGCACATTATTACTGTATCTCAGTGGTAACGATCTCAATGTGGCATACCATTTTATAATTCAAATATTAATTTTATCAAAGGATTCCGAAATTTACCTGAGATCTTGTATGCTTGTATGGGCAGTGATGCAAACAATTCCGAACGATGGTTTGTCCTTTAACTATGAATTTAATGTTTTATTTTCTCCACTCAATCAAAACGTTCATTTACATTTATAAATCTACACAGATATACTCACTAGTGTTGACTACTTTTTTTTTTCTTGTATGTTACCAACGGGTAACTTTAGGGACTATATATATTTAAAACTGTGCAGTTTGCGGTGATTACGATCGTAGCTTTTATTTATTTTATCAAATTTGGAGGGACCAATTGACGATCAAATTCAAAACAATATACGAGTTTCTGGTCCGAAATATTTGTTTCCGAATTGATCACGTTGTCAAAATCAGAAAATAGGCTTTCCAGTGTCGACCAATTCAACAAGCTAATAGAGGTTGGAATCCTGCCTGTAGTCTCTCTTCAGTATGAAGCTTATTAACACACTGTAACCACATCACAGACGCAATGTCTTCCGGGTATGCTCTCATGTACGACTCGAAATTTTCCAATATGGATGTCAAAATTGTCCTTTTCCCGAGATATTGGTATTGACTGAAACAATTAAAAATGCTTTCCGGTTTATTTATTGGGTTAAGAAATAAAAAAAAAATTAAAAAAAAAAATTGGAAACAGGCTGTTATATATATTTAATGATTGCACTGGCAATGAATACTCTATTCATAAAATTGAAGCAACATTTGCGATCCCAAAACAAAGCTAACAATCCGCAAGTGATAGTTTATATTAGGCTGAACCAATTTTCTTTTACGATGTTATTTGTTATTTGATTATGCTGACATTTTAGAATTTGTTAAAGGTTTCTGAAAAAATGGGTAGGCTATGTTGGAGATTTTTTCTTTGAAAGATTAAAAAACATTTGCCATAATTATTTACATACTCCTTAACAAAGATATTCATTTTTTGAAAAAGACCAATTTCCCAAGAAAAGGAGCAAGAGATACGAAGTGTGGTAAAAGAAAACACATCACGACACCTTAATTTGGGGAAGTTTCTGTAAGAATTTGTAAAAGAAAAATTCCTTTATCCAGTTCCTATTCAGACTAACCCGGAGTTACTATACACCATGTTACTGTAAGCCAACAGTTTAACGGAGTGATGGAATACGTTAATATATTTCTATAAGTAAGTGCATGTGTTTGATTTCTGACCAAGATAAAGTTTTAAATTTTTCAAAAGAAGTCTTATTGCTTAGCCCAGTGATTTTTCGATGTTTGTTCCAAGAGATGGAGGCCAAAAAGACATTTGTTGGTGGTTTGGTATCATGTTTTGAAAAACTCAAACGGATGGGAGTAATAATGTACAAAATAAAGTTTTCGAAAGAAAAAGAAACAATTACTAAAAATAATTAACACCTTTGAATAAATAATAATAACAATAACATAAGATAACCAGTAGAAACAATTCAATGATCATAACATTATTTTTATTGTTATTTCTATATACGTTGCAATATATATGATTAAAAAATAAAGTAAAATTGAGCAAATGCAGTGAATAAGTAAAAATTAAATAAAACAAAATAAATTGAGCCTTGGTAATACACAGCCGCCTGCGTAATGAATCTGTCTATTATCTCAAACACTAGCTGATGCGTATGATGCTGAAGAATGCATCTGATATGCTAAGATTTATTCGATTTTTAACACGTTTAATGTCAGTCACATGATTACGTGAAAAATTAAGGATATTTCAGGCATTTATTGGGTTTCGGCGCCTAAAATCTTAGGCCTTCATAGCTGCAAACGATTAGTGTTTATATTGTTTTTAATTGAAACAATAAAAATATATTACAAAAGACTTTGTTTATTTCTTCTGGTTTAGACCGTGTACAAAAATTTTTTGCCGACGTTTCGCCAACCATGTTGCTGACTTCCTCAGGGCTGAGATGAGAAAGTCATCTTCTCATCAAATTTTTACACAACAAACTTACACACATTAATACACAGAAACGGTTTATTACACTCGCGATACTGTCACAGTTCACTGATACACTTATTACACTGACCGGTTTACCACTGAATAGTTTATCACACTGACATTCACTTATTACTACATTCACTTATTCATCACAGTGCCTGGTCTACTCTCTGACTTAGTAGTTGTAAATTGTAGTGTAATTTTATAGTATTCGTACAAATTTATGAAAATAGTTGTCATTTAGAATTAGTAACATTATATTATTTTAGTAATTAAATAGGAGTTAGGCCTAGATTATAATCTTTAGAATATTGTTATTGTAAACTTATATCTGTTTAATAATTTAATTGTATTATTTTTGTCACATTGTTAATAAATATTAGTTTTAAGAATTTAGGAGTGTTTAAGTCATTTTTACACCCAGTAGCCAGTAACAGTATTAATAGCTATTGGACCGATAGCATTAGGAATAAAAGGTTGAGGCAATAATAATTGCGGGTAGATATCACTGCACCTAACAAGAGGTCAATTTGGCCCGATCGATGAAAATCAGAATCCACCAAACGCCCTAAAGCGCGAACATCTACTGTAAGACTTGTTGGAGGCAAATGATTTGTTATGTGAGGAACCACGGATGGGTTGACGAGAATGTGGCTCTGAGAAAGCCTTGAGAAAATGTCACACAAAACAGTGCCAGGAGAGATCGAAACACGTCCACCGATCCCTGAAACTGTTCAATCCCTGAAACTGTTATGGGTAGTTCGCTGTATGTCGATGGGTAGGTAGATCGACTCAACTGGTCAAAAATGCTCTTTGAGATAAACCAAAGTTGCGATCCAGGGTCAATGACCCCTCGGACTGGGACGAAACCTACTTCTGAATTAAGAATACGAGCACGAAAAGTGCCTATAAGTGAAGTTACGGGATTACCGGAAGAATACAACTGAAAGACATTGAGGAATCAACTTGTGATTGGTCAGTGGATTGACATAATCTGATGTGCGATTAGGCGTGGAGTTCAAACGTGAATTTGAATTTACAACTTGAGAGGGATGCAAAAGCGTGTGGTGATCGTGAGAATTATATCTAAGACATGTGAACTTGATTCTCAAGTGAGGACCCAAACAATTGGAACAACGCTTGTGTTTCTGTTTCTCGACTGAGAGGAATAAACGCAGAACAAGAAGACAGAGAGTGTGCCTTTTGACAAAATATGCATTTGAAATTAGATGAATTCGATTGCACAGCAGGAGTTTTATTTGATTTTGCTAAAGAAACAGGAATACTGTTAGAAATGAGAGAATTTACTTTAGAATTCCTAATGTGAGCGTTAGGGGGAGAAATTATTTCTAATGTTTTGATTTGTCGCGAAACGAATTTTAATAAATCATCGAATAGCGGAACGGTTTTTGAAGAATGCAAATCTCAAATGAATTAGAAGTACGAGCATCGATATTATTCAATGACAAGGTTAATAAAATGAAATTGGCATGGTCGTCAATAGGCAACGCTTTTATAGCCATAACTGAATTTGATGTGTTTTGAGAAAATGCTTGAAATTATTTCACGAACTGGAATTAATAGGCTGGAATTGGAGAATTTCATTTAAATACGCCTGAGATGTTCTGTGTGGTTCCTGATATATATTTACCAGAGCTGTAAAAGCAAGTTCGTAATTTTCTGTAGTGAGTTGAAAATTTGCAATAACGGAAAGTGCACTTCCACTTAAATTTGTTCGTAGGAAATGAAAACGCTGAATGGGGTGAGAGACTCGTTATCGTGAACAAGGGATTGAAAGAAAGAAAAAAATGTAGGCCATTTTTCAACATCACCTGAAAAACTAGGTAACTAAATTGGAGGTAACGAGAAATTACCTTAACAGAAATGTGAAACACATGTCCAGAAAAATTCAACATAAGGGAGATAAGAGTACGAAATTGTTTACAAGCTTAACCTTATCAGTTGTGCCTTGTGCCGTGAGACTACATCAACAATAAGTCTATTGAAATAGGTTAACAAAATGTCTGCCTTTAGCGTAGGTTGTTAATACGCAGATTATTGAAAATAGAAAAGTCGACGAAAAGTTGGAAAATTTTAAAATTTGTTGGAAATTCTAACGTCAAAATAAATGAGATAATTGTTAGAAATTAAATACATGGGTTACACTTGCAAAAGGCAAAATTCAATCTCTCTAAAATTGCGAATACTTTCTCAAGGTTATGAAATTGGAAATTTTGGTTTGTAAGACCAAGAACTACTTTTTTTTCCAAGATGGAGGCTGAAAGAACCACTCTGGAAGATATTCTCGAAAAGAATGCCTGAAGGAAGGACCCAAAGTGGCCCACCTATGGAAAATTAGGGGAGCAAGAAGACGAGGAAGACCTGGGATAATGAAATGGAATGGGATGGGTAATTGTATACGGACGGAGTGGACCTCAGATAGGACATTATGGAAGGAAACCATCTAGGTTAGGAACTCCTGTTAAAAAAACAATGCTATTTTCATTAACCCAGTGGTAGAAATATATTGATGTTTGGTGGATATGACCATTATTCTTGTTCAAAAATAATTATTTTATGCAGTTTTGTTCATTAGTTAATAGTAAAAAACTTTAATGATTTATGAATATACTGCTTTTATCATCTTTATCTATTTTTTAATTAAATTAATCATTTTAAGTAAATTAAACTAAAAGTCATTTTGGAAATTTGAATTTCAGGTTCTGCCAGATTAAATTGGCAATGGTAAGCCACAGTTGCTATTGAAAAATATTTTATGTACGTAGCTGTAACAGTTTTAGTAAAAATGTTTTTAGCCATTTTCGAGAGAATAGTTTTAAAATACCTATGACAGCAAACATATAAAGAGCAAAACAATTAATTTTAATGGTAGGTTTAGCTCATTATATATTTCAAAATAGGTTTTTATTTTGTTTTAAATTTAATAAAAACTTTTAATATATAATTTCAGTTTAATGAAAAATTTTGGTTTTCGATATAGCCATAAAACACATATCCTGTTTTAGTTATATATTAGTGATTAAACAGAATAATTTCCAAGCAACGGTCTCCGAATACTGATTGTTGGCGTTCGCACGGCGGATGCTACTGGTCTCCCGATATATGCTTGCGAGTCGTTCTTTTTTAAAATCTAACATTTATTGAAACATATTTTATTAATCATAAGATCATTAGTTAAATAATTTTATGTACGAAAAGAATCCCTCCCCTCCCACACGAAACTATATCATTTCCTAATGTAAAACTTCTTCGCCCGCTTTTGCCTTATATTAAATGGTGTTATTTTTACCTTCTAGTCATATATTCTTCAATTAATAGTTATTACAAAAAATATTTTAATTGGCACAGTTCAAAGTTTAGATTGTTTTTATCTATTGTTTATAGAAAATCCATAAATTTGAATGTAGGCATATCTAAAAATCCGTTCCTGATGAACTTAAAGGTTATTTCTGGTACCGATTATATTTAACTATACCAACATTTCTTCTAGAATGGAAATATGAGCAATCTAATTACAATGGCAGTATAATAATAACACGAGTTATTCAAAACGGATCTTAATCAATATAAACAGTTTAGTTCGGTTTGGTATACATAATCTTTATGACTTTCCTACACTGGTTCTCAATAACAAATTTACTTTTTTTGTTTCTTTAACTACTAATTTTTTTTTTTTTTTTTAGGTTATGCTATATTTTTTCCTTTTAATACTTTAAATTTTACAACACAATCGGCGAACCTTGGACTTATTGTAATTCTAAACGCCCAAACTGTAATTTTTAATTTTTACATCAGTTCATCCATTAAACTACTCTTTTTACTTCAGTATCTTTCCATCTCATTCTGATAATTCATCGATTACCAAATCCATATGTCTAATCTCCTGATCTCTTGTCAAGTTAATTCCCAATCCCTGCCTGCCCATTTTGATGAATTTCAAGAATATTTCACCCACAATTTTTATCATATTATCGTAGTATCTGAAACGTGGCTTAAACCACATATTCCTTCTTCCTCCATCACCCTACCTGACTATACGTTTCTCCGCCATGACCGAGATAACCGGACTGGTGGAGGAGTAGGTCTTTATGTCCATCAAACCCTAAAAGCCGGAATCCTTGAATCCTCTCTTCCATCCGAAGTCCCTCATATTGAATTCCTTCTCACCAAAATTTCCTGTAATGGACACCCGCTCCTTTACGTAGTTGTATACCGGCCTCCTTTAGTGCCTTTTGACTCTACCCTTGAATCTATCCTTTACAACTATATTCCCTTCTATAACCATATCATCTGGTTATAGAAGGTAACACCATACCTGGAAAATCTCTTCCACTCCCTAAATTTGTCCATTGTTCCGTTTTCTCCTACCCATCATACCCACCGATCAGACACATGGTTAGATCTGTATGTCATCGATTCTCCTCAGAAGCTATTCTCTTCTTCTCAATTGCCCGTCCCGTTTCTTTCTTCCCATGACCTAATCCAAATTACATATAATATCCAAACTCCGAACAAACTATCTAAAACCTTTACCTTCCGCAACCTTGATGCTATCAGTCGTGAAAGCATCTTGTCTTCCCTTGAATCCCTGAATTGGGGTGATATCTATTCCTGTCCCACCATTGATTCAATGGTTGACACACTCACTTCCTATCTTATTAGTATCCTGGACATCCATGCTCCTCTCAAAACTACAACCTTCCGTCGATTACCCTCTCCTTGGATGGATCAAAATATAAAAGAACTGCAGAGGAAGCGCGACACAGCTCGCTGACGGACAAAATGGACCGACGATTTTCAAGCGTTTAGGACTCTTCGCAACCTTATGCAATCCACAATAAGGCAGGCGAAATCCAAGTACTTCCATGAAGCCCTTTCCTCCGCGCCCGATCCTAAATCCAAATGGCAAATTCTTCGGAAACTCTCAGTTTATAAATCCCCTTCACCAGTAGTCTTTCCGGTCACCTGATGAATTGAACACCCATTTTTTGTCTTTCTCTTTTGACTCACGATCTACTTCTCCTACTTTCCCATTAGCACCATCATTCAACCACAACAACTTTTATTTCTTCGACATTTCAACCACCGACCTTCTTTCCTCCCAAATTAAAATCCTACTCTCATCCCATCGGTTCTGACGGCATTCCCTTCAAATTGTTAAAAACATGCATTCCCGAAATTCTACTTGCCCTTCTTTACATTTAAAATTTTTCCCTACAAAATGCGGTTTTCCCTTCCTTCTGGAAAAAAGTAATAGCCCATCCTATTACAAATCACCCAATCCATCAAACCCAAATGATTGCCGTCCTATTTCTATACTGTGTAACCTTTCCAAACCCCTCGAAAGAATAGTTCAATCCCAAATGTCAAATTTTCTGGAACAGTCAAAACTCCTTGATCCACTTCAATCAGGCTTCCGTCCTGGCCATTGCTGCGAAATTTCAGGCCATCCTAATTGGTTCCAACATCCTTCTTAAATCTATCAACTCACTTCCCCGATTAACCTTAAATGATCACCCTATTGCCTTCAGTTCCTCTGTTAGAAACCTCGGAGTCATTTTTGACTAATCTCTCTCATGGAAACCCCACGTTGTCCAAATTTCTCGTCGAGCAATAAGCTCTCTAAAGTTATTCCACCGTTCCAAACATCTTCTAACACTACCTATCCGTAAGCTCCTCATCACAACATTTATCTTTCCACACTTTGACTATGGTTGTGTAGCATATGGTGGACTCTCGAACAGGCTCGAGGAGAGGTTGAGGCGGATTATGAACTGTTCGCTTCGATTTGTCTTCGATGCCCCGAGAAGGTCTCATGTGTCCCGCCGTTACGTTGAGTTAAAGTGGCTTTTTCCTTCTATCCGTAGGCTCTATTTCCTTGGTTCTTACTTATATCAAACTATCAACTCTCAACATCCATCTATAGTCTCCTACAATTCAAATCCTCTATCCAATCCCAAGGCACAAGACCTCGCCCTTCCAATTTTATATCCGTTCCCATAGAACCAAAACTTTTGAGCGTTCCTTTCTCGCGCGTTCTATCTCTCTTTGGAACTCACTCCCACCCGATATCCGTCATGCGTCTTCATTAATCTCATTTAAATCTAACTTTTCCAACATCTAAATTCCCAATCAGATGCTTTATAATCAATAAATAATTTATAGATATTTTCAACTTTATTGATTGATGAACTACTGTAAATATTCCTCACTCATAATGAAATCACTTTTTTTTTGTTACTAGATGCTATCATGTATTTACTGTTTTTTTTTTTCATAATCCTAGTTCTTTTTATCGTAAATTTGTCTGTTTTTTTATTTTAATTTTGCATCACATGTTCTGATTATCTACCAAAACATACCTGTTTAGTTATTTACTTTCAAGATATTTTGTAAATATTGTTTTACTCAGATGTAGGCCTTTGGCCACATAAATATTTCCTTAATTATGTTCATCTCTGTTATTCTAAAGGAACCTGATCCCAGAATAAAATTATTTTTCTATTTCTATTTCTATTAAATTATCTAACTTTGATCCAGATTGAATATTGTTTAATAATCAACATATGAAAAGTTATAAGATACAATATTTTATAACTCAATTCCTAGCGAAGCCATTACCTGAAAAGTGAAGTACTCGAGGAAATAGCCGTAAAATATTTTTATACAGGTGAGTACAAGCCTGAGTAATTGAAAGCGTAGGTTAACTGACCACCTGTTGCCGTGCATCATACGATACAAACTTGAGCCACATTCACAACGTTAGACATGAAAAACCTTGAACAAACGTTCAAATTAAAACTCGGCAAGGAGAGGAAAATGATCATCAGAAATTTTTCACAAGTTAGAGGAATTTAATAATCACCAAAAGTTTATAAAATCTCCCTTAACGTCATATCAATTATTAAAGTGCCTTCATCCTCGATCGAAAATTCAATTAAAAATAAAATATACCGCATAGGACAACATGTAGTAGTTAATTATAGATTAACACGTGGCGTTATGTTTAAACATTATTTAAAGTGGCATATAAACATTACAAAAAAAATCAATGTCAGCCATTTTCAGGGAATGGTGGGTGTATAAGCTACTTAACCTGCTAGGGCTGTCTAATGGAGCGTAGCTAAGTTGTTAAATGTCAGCTTAGGTCCGACCCAAGGGGTGTTAAAAATGTTCTACGCCTTCCAGAAATAGCCCATGAACCACATTACACAATCTTATCGAATTTACAAGAAAAAAACATAGTAAGATCAGAAAATATCTTGCCATTTATCTTTACCAAGTGTCCGAGAGAATACCAAAGCGATGTTGTAAGTTTTATGTCGTAAAAGCAATTACTCAAAAACAATCGAATTACTAATTGAATTACAATGTTACAATGCATTAATAATTATTTTTAAAAGTTATTTTTATTTCGAAGGATCGCAGGAAATGGACTACGTCCCTGAAGGTAGAAGATCTGGGATATGTCGAGCTTTTGTGCAGGAAAAAAGGCAAAAATATCCGCCAGGCAATGAACCTAGCTAGGAACAGGGAAGAGTGGCAGTCTTGATTAAACGCTCCCCTACACTGAAAGGCACCGCAAGGGTGATGCGAAAGAAGAATAATTTTAATTAACCTGTTAATCAGGCGGGACGTATAAATACGTCCTACGTAATTTTGTATTTTCGTTTGTCCTATATACATAAATAACCGAAAACAAATATATTTCACAATCTTTTCATTTATTTTAAGCATAAATAAAAAAATATATGAAATTACGATCTCCGGGCGTGAGGTTCTGATACACAGAATTCCACGGTTATCAGGTTAATTATGTTTTTCTTTTAAACCCAAAATTTCATGTTAACAATAGGAGAGGAAAACATTTTAAAACAGCCACTAAAAGGCACCAGTAAGTGTTTGAATACGAATTATTATAATTAATCTACGGCACTAACAACTCGGTGACGAGTCCTGGCCTCCTCTACCAGCTTCTTCCATTCTTCTCTGTTTTTCGCAGCTGTCATCCAGCCCATGACCCCTAGAATATCCCTAGCGTCTCTCTTTACACTATTCAAACACCTCATCTTCGGTCTCCCCCGTCTCTCGTGTCTTACAGAGGTTCTGGCGTAGCTTTTTTGGAATGGCCACGTCCTCCATTCTAGCCAATTGACTAGCCTATCGCAGTCTTCTAATTTTTAAGAAGTAAACGACTTCTGCTTCGTTGATCATTGAGTAAGCTTCGTTGTTTTTCTCCTTCGCCAGTTTCCATCTACGTATACTCCACCGAAGCTTCTTCGGAGACTTTCTTTCGAAGACTAGATCATGCTCAATCAGCTTGGTCATTGTCAGTGCCTCCGATTAATACAATAAAACTATGAATAGTGATTATGAATATGAATAGGTTGCATATGAAAAGTGAATACAAATAAACTGAAATCTAAATAATAATTAGTTGTTGCGGATTTTGGAAGCCCTATGTGCAGAGTGCTCCATTGCTTTGCTTAATTCACCGGTGTCGCATCCGGGTGTGACGGGTAAATCATACAATCTGTTAACAACCTTAGATAGCCCATTAGGGATTCTCAAACCCTCCTTGCTTTACCAAGCCTCTATAAAGAAAACCTGACGGTTGAAAGCCATCTCGGCCAAATCCATTTCATACAGGTACTTATGCTTAGAACCAGTACAGTCTCTAACATGTACTGATTCTAAGATCCTTAGTGACTTGTAGTGGAACAGGTGTTTTTTTTGCGCATTGTGGCTGGATTTTCAAAGCATAGACTGTCTTCAGAAGATGGTTAAAATTAATTGTATCCAAGAATCCAATGTGTATATTGAATATATTTCCTAAAACCATATAATATAATTTTTTTTAAAATTCATATAAAAAAAAACAACTATCACATTTTCTGGGCTCCAGATCTTCACTTGACTTGAGGAATAAACGACTTATCTATATAGTATACTAAAACCTATTTGGACATATGGAGCAGAACTTTGGGGCTCAGCAAAAAAAGTTCACATACACAAGATACAAACAACACAGTCCAAAATTCTAGGGTTTGTGATCTTTTACAGTCCAAAGTTCTCAGAAATATTATTAATTCACTATGGTATATTTCGAATCACACTATAAACAACGACATGAACATTCCCGCTATAATATCATATGTTCATAACAAATACATATCATTCCACCCATCGACACAATATCACCCAAACCCACTCGTTCTTCCGCTTTCCTACTCACCGTTATCTGGACTTGATAAGAAAAGATCAAAAATACCTTGGCCAAGGGACCTACTCAAAAATTGATACTTTTATTCCAAAACTTGATGATCATGTAGAAAAGCGAAGAATAAATAAATAAATTCATATGACATCTATCTACCTATTCATCTTAATCAGTTTATAACGTTTAATTGGTTATCTACGATAGTATATGAAATATGAATTTTAATTATTCATCTATACATTAATTATGTGTATAGGGTGTATGTGAATGACAGCTAATCCTTAAATGTATATATATATATATATATATATATATATATATATATATATATATATATATATATATATATATATATATATATATATAAGTGAAATAATGTGGTGCTGACAAAGGCTATTCAACCACTTGATTTTGACTTCCCGATCTTAAACTCCAAAAATAGGAGTATTTTGAGAAGTTAGAAGTTTCTTTGGCGATCAAAAGAACACGACAGGACATATCTGACAGCTAATCCTTTCTTGAATGGACCAATCAGCTAAGAGCTTCCTTCTCCCTCTCTCTCCAACTTGTGCCCTTGACAGCTAAAGTGTCCTCTATAGCTGAAAGGGCTTTTAATTTTTTTTTTATATATACAACAGGCTACATTATGTATTATTTATTTTTACTATAAAAACTATATATATTATTAAGTGTTTTGAATTGATGCTATCACACCTTTTTTGTTGGTAAATGATTTTAGCCTATTTTTACAGATATGTAACAAGAAAGTGTCATCGAAGATGTCTTCAGATGATGGTCGTTATACATTAAAGAACATAATAACATTTTAGAAAATTTACCATCCGCTTTTATTTTTACACTAATTGCGAAATGATTAAATTTAATTCATAAACACTGATATTTTACTATTATATGTATTATTGAGATGCTGGTAGCTCAGAGTAGATCTTTTTTATAATGCCGAAGGTGCCGGGTTGAAATCTTGCTCTGGCAGATTAATAATTAGTTCTGTTACCCTGTGGAATAAAATTAATCCTCCTTGGGCTCACCCAACCTATATAGGCGCTGGTGGTTGTTCTTGATCTGGAACATTTCGTCTCCCTACACTACTGCTCTTCTAGATAAAATAAACTCAGTATAGTACTACTACAACTAATTGTTTAGATAATGGACCGGTTCTAGTCACGCGAATGACATGAGAGTGATATCGGTCCATATCGATAACCCAAGAGCAATTCTATCATTATCAGTATCTATTAATCACCATGAGTGAATGGAGTATGTGAGATAAGAGAAAAAGGACACATGAATAACTAAAAAGTTCAGCAATTATTAATTATCATTATTATTATCAACATCCCTAAGTAATGCCAATCAATTCTAGAAATAAAGTCAATAGTGATTAAAATTACATATACTATATAGAATAATATATTTTATATATCAACAACTTAATTTTACATTACATAAATTTTCAAATTCCCAATTCATACTTGTTTAAATAAATTCAATATAATGAACATTATAATTTATCTTCACAATTAACCTGTGGTCGGAACACGTGGTATAACACAACGAATCGACGGCCAAAGAAAGCAATATTGTTAATTAAAACGGTAAATATACTGAGAAATAACTGTAGTTAACCTGTGATGACGACGGGTCAGGGAAGCACACCCCATAAAAGTGGATAGTCACTGGGGGAATGGGGAACTAAACTTGTCGCCGGAGGCTGCCCACTATCGCTGGCTGCAGCTCATCCCTTCAATGATTATGGTTGCCCATCAAGGGCTGTTTAAATTTTATCTTACTACTGCAGGGATTGGTCTTATCTGATCCCTGCTCTATTTGGCTCTGATATTTGCTATATATATATATATATATATATATATATATATATATATATATATATATATATATATGTATATATATATGTATATATATATATATATATATATATATATATATATATATATATATATATATATATATATATATACACACAAATGATTATTTTCTTTCTTTACCAGTATATTCTATCTGTACTTGTTATTGATGTTATTAGAAGGGGATAAATATTTAAAGTAATAATTATCCTTTGAAGGAGGAGCAATAATAATAGCAGTATTATGAATATGAGACAAAATGGCTCATAAGGCAAAATAATGTAAATTTAAAAAAAAAAACCTGTTTTGCGAAGTTTTAGATGATGCCTAATGATAATTACCGTCTGATGAATTTAATCATATTAATCAGTCCATAGTCAGATTGAAGGAAAGAGAGTTTCAGGTTGCAGGTTATATTCCTGGTTGAAAAACCTTACATAATGGACAGAATTAACATAAGATGAATAGTTTCGTTATTGGAGACTACAATGCAAAGGTTGGTAAAAAGAAATCGGGAGATTCTTATGCAATAGGACCTAATGTAGTTGGGACTAGGAATGATAGAGGTGAAATGTTGATACATTTTTCCAATACAAATAATTTACCTATATTAAAGACTTACAATAACTCAAGACCGACATATAAGTGGACATGGTGCTCTCCTAACGATTCAAAACATGAAATGTATTATATTCTGGCTAGGTGGAACCATTTTGAAGATAATATCAGAATTCAACAAAATTTTAATACCGAATCAGATCATTTACTAATACTAGGACAAATGAATATACCTTCAAGACGATTTTATATAAAGGACAAAATAATAAGAGTAAACGAAAGGTAGGAGAGCCAATTTATAGAAGCTTTTGAAAATAAAGATATTATCACAGTACTGACAATATATAGCAATTCAAGGATAGACTGGAATATACTATTAAAAATCTTTAAAAATAGCCCAGAGGGATCCACAACCAACCGAGAAATGAAAGAATAATAAGCTTTCTCCCATCACCGTGAAGGTGGCCAATAGAAGTGAAGAATTAAATAAAATTCAAAAAAAGACCTCAAAAGAGAATATTGAAAACTGCGAAATAAGGAAAATTGTAAGAAGGAAGTGTTAGATAAGGTGTGAGCTAAAGAAATATGAAACAGCAAGAATTAGAGAGATTTTACAGACCTCTGGATCTACAAGAAGCATAAACTACATGACATTAATATATCAAAAACTATTCACGAAAACAGTACGGCCTACATAGTCATTGATGGGAATGATAGAACATTTGAAGTCCAAATAGGTGCTAATCAGTGTTGTCCACTATCCCCAATTTTATTTAATTGCCTACTAACTTATGTGTTTAAAAAGCTAAGCTGGGAAGAAAAGGGCATAAGTATAAATGGGTAAAGGATATCAAATTTGAGGTTTGCTGATGATATAGTTATTTTTTCCAATTTATTAACTGTGACGGAACAAATGGTGAACGAACCCCTTGAACAGTGTGAACTCGTAGGACTGAACATGAATATAGACAAAACAAAAATAATGGCAAATTCACAGAAAGGAGAAATAAAAATTAATAACAATAAAACCAGTTTTGTTAAGCAATATTCATTCAGGACAATCCATTGCGCTTAAAGATAGAAAAGATGAAATCAACAAAAGGATTAACCTGGGATGGTAAAAACACTAGTGCTTGAAACACTTTTTTTAAAAGTCAACTACCTACAGGATTAAAGGCAAAGGTTTTGAAATCCTGTGTTTATCCGTTGATATTGTATGGTTCGCAGACATGGTCAGCAAGAGAAAGCTATTACAAAAAGTAAGAGAGGACACAAATACAATTTTCAAGAAGTATGATGGGTATCAGAAGAAAATACCACATCAGCAACAGAAACGTATAGGCTAGGATTAGAGTTAAAATCCTGATAAAAGAAGCACAGCAACTGAAATGGAGATGGACTGGACACGTTGCCAGACTGGATACGAAAAATGGCCAAAAATTACATCAGAATGGATACCAAGAGACCACAAGAGAAGGAACTCTTTATATACGGTACTGATTATATGGCAAAGGTGCAGGTTGGCCCTTCCAGTACTCGCAGTAGATAGCCAAGGGAAAACCCAGTGCTCTATAGTGCAACAGCGTCTGACCTCTTGCTTTTTAGTCCTTCTACATTAAGTTATTCATCGACAACAATCTTTCTTAATTTCTTATTGTTTCTAGGCTCTCATGGTCGATTTTTCATTACATTTATCTCGTTAAATGTTAATTGGAGTCCTCTGTATAAAAGGTCATGTGTGGTATTTGGAACATCTTGGTGTCAAGCTAAATTCTCGAATACGTGAACCATTTTATGGTAAAATACATTCTGCTCCTCACTATTATGGTAACTCTAACCTATACAATTTTAATTGCTTTTTAAACACACCTGTATCAGTTAAAATTGAACATTTTTTAACTGTGATTTATACGAAACTATTGGGCTTCCTTGTTTTCGTTAGCTAGGCCATTGATTTAGAGAAAGTTCATTAGCAGATATTCGTGTTCAGTTATAACTTAAAGCATGATGCAGTCTATAACTCATATAATTATTGGGCAATGTCCAAAAATACGTTAGTTTTTGTCCTCTTTATAATTATTATGATATTATAAAATTATTATGTTATTTTAAAAAAATATATATTTATGAAAATATTATAATTTTTTGGTGGAAGCTAATTAGAATTTAGACCGATTTTTACAAATCGGGTTGTCATGGGTAGTGGTGGGTGAAGAAAAATATAGAACTCCAGAACATCTATCAGGAATCCATCATTGTCGATATAATAAAACAGGGAATGCTGAGATGTCTTGGTCAAGTGGAAAAGAATGGAGCCAAACATAGTCGCCAAGAAAATGCTCTATGGAAGACCAGGAGGATAGAGGAAACGAGGTAGACCACGTCTACGGTGGAGGAGGCTCTTCAGGGAGGATCTACAAGAACTGTTACGCCCAGCAGTTAGTTTTATTTTTTTTTTCAATTCAATTCAATATCTAAAAAACTTCCAAGAATTCTTTCTCTTTTCCTTTCTCTTATGCATCTCATCTTAGAGGTTTAAAGAAAATTCTTCAGCAAAACAAACACTAAAAAATATATCATGTTTATATTTTTTTTAGGCTTTCATTGTAAATTATCTCTGATAGACACCTATTCTTATTGATGGAAGATGGAACGAATTCTCCAGTAAGTGTCAGATTGAATTTGTTACGGATTGGGAAAATAAAGAATAAGAAAATGTTTCTCTTGTCTTTCCTATTTATTCCAGAGCTAGGAGGGAACGAAAAACCTCATCGTTGAATAGACCACGCAAGGGCTTTCCCATCCTATAAAAAGATAGAGTCTCTGAGGCTCTGTTCTTCAGCACGAGGTTTCGTCCCGAATCTATTCACGGTGACCTCCTTCACTGTTTAAGGTTCAAGGATCAAATTTGTTTATTAAAACAGACAACTGGTCCTTTTAAATGCATTAAACAGAAATTCTGCTCAATTATTCTTTGTTCCTTGTCCCGGAGAAGGAGTAGAGTTTCTTAATAAGGAAGGTTACAAATGAAAAATTTAAACCGGGGAGTTCTGGACCGTTCCCTGGAGAAGATAACTCCTCAAAGATAGTTCCATGAATAAAACAGTGGAATCTGTCACTAAGACTTCTAAGACTATTGTTTGCATATAAGACAATGTTTTTTTAATGAAATTCTTTGATTTGATTCTCAAAAAGTCTATTTTCCGTATAATCCGCGTTCTTTCGAATCAAATCAACTATTTATTAATTTGAAATAATTTGAATTATAGAATTATAAAAGATTTTGGTTAATAAATTGTTTATCCTTATCGTTAACTGGAAAGGTTGTTTTTTTTTCGTTTTTTTCCCTGCCTACAAGTTATTGAATGGTTTGAATGTTTTATAAAGTAATTCAATTAATTGATTTAAATAATCTTGAATACTAGGTAATTAGAAAAAAAATTATAATTTTTTTTTTATCATTGTTTTAAATTTTAAATAATTTCAATTTTCAGTTAACCCTTTCTTTGGTATGGCATATTCCCACCGTATATTTATTTCTCCATAACTCACCCAGGAGTTCTCACTTACTCTGTCTTCTCGTTCTCAAGCTACTCACCTTCAGTGGAATCGGCAACCCTCAGGGAAAGAGATTTGCGTTTCGATTGTGAACAGCGAGCTAACTCCTAAATTATATTTATTAATTTTTTATTTTCATTTATTTATTAAATTGTAATTGTAATCTAATCTTAGACATTATAATTTATATTTTATTTTCCATATCACTATTCTAAAGGAACTTGTCCCAGAATAAATCCGGATTTTTATCAATTTAATTATTATATATTGTCTTAATTCTGCATTGTTTTTATTTTAATTTTTCTAATTATTTATTATCCTACCAACATCTCTTAAATTAGTTTGATAATTAATTAAAAAACATTTTTTTAATAATTACAATACTTAAATAGTCGAAAGAAATGCAAAACTGGCGAAAAATAATTTTGTCCAGTTAGCTCCTAATAATCGATACACTGTGCGTCAGGCATATCCGTTCTCTTCACCGATCCCATATCCCCGTGTTCTCGCAATTATGAGATGTAGGAAGAATGTTCATTAAACATTACTTTTATTAGGATCTTGTTGTCTTACGTCAATTTAATATTTATAATTGTTTATAATTTTTATTAATTCTATTTATTTTTATTTAATAAAAATTTTGAATTTCAAAAATATATTTAAAAATGAAAAAAATTAATAAAAAATATAAATAATATAATGACGAAAGTCAACAAGATCCTATTTAAAGTTTTTTTTATATCATTTATTTCCAGATCGGTCATTCCTAGCCTTACATGTTTTTTTTTAATAATGAATTTTAAACTTTAACATAAGGTAACAGTGTGGGTTTCGTCTCATGCACTAGGCACCCCTAACTGTACATTATCAGATTATTTTCAAGAGAAAATATAAATATATAATAGTTTTTTACACATAAAATAATTATAATGTAATAATAAACAGAGTTATAGTACTATAAAACGTAAATCTAAAAGGAGGTAGGATTATATTACAATTTGTTAAAACGATTGGTGAGAAAATTAATAGAGTTCACATCAGAATATCTTTTAAGAGTCTCGGATTTAGTCTTGAGGATGAAATATGTTGAATAGCTGAATAGCTCCTTTGACTGCTGGTAATCCGGTCTTAAATCTGGTGCAACGCTATAATTAAAGTAATGTTCAATGAACATTCTTCCTCGTATAAATATCGCAAAATTGCGAGAACACGGGGTGAAGAGGGTGAAGAGATTGGATGGGTGAAGAGAACGGATATGTCCTGACTGTTAAGCGGACCCTGGCAGCTCATATGGTAAGAGCGGTGCCATGGTGAAGCGGACGACCCGGGTTCGAATCCCGGCCAGAGCAAATCTTTTCTCTTCAAAATAAAAGTACTTATAATTCATCTAATATTCAATAAAGCCTTTCTTCAGTCCACTTTGGTCTTTTGGCTGTGGAAGCCACTTCCCATTTGTATATCTTCTTTCCAATTACACCTTTGCGGTCCAAAGAAATGAGATTTGCAATGCTGTCTTTTGGAACGAGATTTCTATGTAATTATTATTACTATTGTAACAAACAGGTATAAATATGTTTATATGATATACTAATAATCCCGAATTCGAATGATAGAAATTAATACGGTTTAGGTTTTTTATCTGCTGAATGAGACTATTTCCAATTTGAGATATACACATGACTGTATATAATCATTTAGTATTAATATAGTAATCAGTATAAACTAGAGAATCGTTTTTATTTAGAGTACAAATCCTACAAAGCAATTTATATTTTTAGTTTGTTTAACTTTAATTTTTCTATATACTTATTTCAAAGCACCTACAGAAAAAATAACACCAATCATCATATATTATTACTCCAGGACTATTTACTGGAAATCCAAAGGTTAACATTGCGACCTCTGACTTAAGTCGACCCTTCACGGTCTAGCTATGTAGGTCAATCTAGAATTGCAGGACTAAAGTTAGATTCGTTCTCCGGCTGAGGTTCCTGCGAGTGGCAAGATTAGCTATTCTAACCTTTCTCCCAACCTTGTTTTAAAACATGATGTAAAATGAATGGAAATGAAAAATGTAGAAAATTAAACTTGGAAAGTTAAATAAATAAAAAGGAACTTGGAAAAATTCTTGAAAATGAAAATAATGTATCAACGAAAAAAATATACAATGTACTTTAACAGAATAAAGTACATTAATTTGACAATGTTGAATAAAAAATGTAGGAGGGATTATAAAAATACTGAAGAATAAATAAATAATTCGTCCTTCTACCAAAAGATTAGAAAAATATATAAAATTTACATAAAGTTTATTAATCGTACGTTAGGTTTGAGCTATAAGTTTTTATATCACAAGAATTTTCATATTTTATATTATAATTCAATATCGAGAAAAAATTGTAGGTATAAGTTAAAAAGTCAGGTCAAATTAATGTTTAAAAACAAAATTAAAATTTATTGAAATCAGAAATAAAATCTGAGGTGAATATTTAATGGCATTAAACAAATATTATTTAACTTGTCGCCATCCAAGTGTCAATACATTATTTATTGAAAACATAATAAATAATAAATAAATAAATAAAAAATACATAAATAAATAAAATATTTTAAAAACTAAAGGTATTTTAATAATTATTTATCATATGATGGTTAAAACATTAATAAAACTTTCTAACAATGAAATAACAAGAGAAAATAAACATAAATATAGGAAATTTTTTTTTTGTAACACTATTTTCTTATTCAGGAACTGAAAATATAATATGGTTGAAAAGACATTTCTGCATTACGACCATTGAATACTTCTACACACATTCAGTTTTCCCAATTTCCCATCTCTGTCTCTGTCCAATCTTGTTAAATCCTACCGAGTACATAAAGTCTACATTTACCAACGTGAATGATCCGCTTCTGAAATTCCCACCCAAAGACATTCATCCAGAAGATGTATTGAACTATTCCCGAGGCTACGAGACTATTAATCACCACCCATACTGAAGAAGTAGGGTTAAATGCATTAGTTCCAGAATAGCACTTGAGTCTGGTAAAGGCCGATTGATTCAATTTATCAAGCCTTTACACTGTAACTAACTCTTAAATAAAAAGGATATCAGTTGGTAAAAGACCCCTTAAAAAGAATTATGGTTGGGTAAATTTATACATGGAAGACACATAATGTACACTTGAAAATTTATAGTCTTAACATAATTAAGTGATTATATATATATATATATATATATATATATATATATATATATATATTTATATCTAAATATAATTAAGTAAAAATTCAGTGAAAACAAATAAATAATGGAACAAAATTTAACCATAAATAATAATAGCCTCCACGACTACAGTTTTTGAAGAGCTCGGGTTTAGTACGTGGTGGAGCCTTTACTGTTTCTTGGGCAAGATCCTAGATCACGCTCAACTGTCAGGATTTCTTCCTTTTTTTAGGTACTCACTTTACAGAGAGTGGGTGAGCCCCGGGAAGGTGCTATATTTAAACTTAGCACGGGATCTTAGTACGGCAATACAGCACTCTACCACTGAGCCACTGCACTGTCAATTTAATCATAGATTATTTCAGGAATGTTTTAAGGTGCGAAATACTACGCTAAGCAAACATTACATCTAGAGGAAGTTCAGGAAGAGCAAAGTTTCAGTAATTTAATGGTCCCGAATTTTCAGGAGTTTGGGGTTGAGCACCGTGTTAGTAAAAGCCTAGCGTTAATCACATTATTACTCTCGACCGGGTTGGTGCCAAATGCTGATTAGATTTTAAAATATGAAGTATCTGAGTAACCAACGTCTTTTCATGTGGCACTAAACTTATGGCTTATTTATCTTATCAATAATACGTTATTGATACTCAAGAATTGCAAGAATGGTAGGAATTCATTATGCTTTTAGAGAATTTTTTATTATTCTTTGTTTAATTTAAAAATGTTGACGTTATAATAAATACATTAAGATAATCAAAATTGCTATTTGCTGAATATTTGCTGAAGAAGATACTCATTATGTTACATTAACATGAATTCTCAAGGTTTCAAGTTCCTTACAGAAGGCAATGGAAATATCCTGTGCAATGCAAAACACTTTAAATATCATTTGCTGCATTCGCAAAAGAAAACAGGATGTTTCCTACGTCTGGTGGGTGACGGAGCAATGCGGCCAATATCAACTTATGGGGATTATTTTTTGAAAGATTTACTGTTTAAAAAAACTTACACTTTCAAATGAAAAAAACTTAAGAAAAACAATTCATAAAACTCATAAGAAAAACAGTCATATAATAATTTTCTATAAGTTGGCAAATTTTCTCGCCAGTGTCCAATCTCGTAGTATAGCTCATCCACCGCAGCCTGAAGATTCTTATGAATTCCTGATATCTTTTTCAAATGGACGAGGCTACGATCCGTACTAGGTTGTAGGACCAGTGATGATGATAAATAAAATATCATTGAGATGCATTTGTATTGTAATTTGTTTCCGCCAATATTGGATCGATAAATAATCCATGTAGGAAGAAAATGTTTTAAAAAAGGAGTATCTCTTTTCATCTAGAGTGATTGGTAGAACATAAATAATTTTTTTTTATATTATATATATTATATATATATATATATATATATATATATATATATATATATATATATATATATATATATATATATATATTATAATAATAATAATAATACAAACTTTGCATAATACAAATTTTCGTA
This sequence comes from Arma custos, assembly GCA_037127475.1. Taxonomy (NCBI): domain Eukaryota; kingdom Metazoa; phylum Arthropoda; class Insecta; order Hemiptera; family Pentatomidae; genus Arma; species Arma custos. The sequence goes on along the minus strand of CM073760.1, from coordinate 90,102,053 downwards.
TCGATTAACAAAGTGTAACAAAATGAATAAAGTTAAAGTAGACCGATTAAATGTTCATTGATAAGGCTCTCATCTGTGGTCAAGACATGCTGACTAAACATTTTCTAGGCCCAGTTGTCGTAATAAGAACAGGATATTGGTCTGGACTTTTCGATCAATTAATTTGATCAATTGAACAATTGATTAAATTACATTTTATTTCAAGAAATCTCTTGTCAATTTAGTCCACAAGGAGCAGCACTTCCCAGACACGAGGGTAAAAATGTTTATGCTAGCTCGAATTAGCCGTTTAATGCCTATTCGTTTTCACTTATAAGTCAGAATAGAGAACTGGTACTCTCGGTGAGCAGGGTCGTGGTCCAACCGGAAGGAAGATGAGCTGTCCAGGTTGGAGAAGTATCGGGACCTGATCAGAAGCCAGATTGTAGTTCAGTTGTATATAGAGCCACTCAATTCTGACAATTAAACATTTTCATCATTCGTTCGTCGCGTTTAGACCACAAAAAAGATGAGAGATGTTTTATTTAAATTGCTATTATTCTTAGTGCCTATATGGTTATTGTTATGGATGATGTATCATGTTTAAAATTGAAATTATTATTTTATTAGTGGGTTTGGGTATTATAGTTATCGATGGTGAATCTGGTATATGACCGTAGCTCTTATGCTATTAGTCAGTATTATTATTGATAGTGATTTTTAATATAACTTTTGTCATAGAGTCTTTTATAACTTTTATTTTTTTATTAGTCACTAGCTTTATAGGTAGTAGTTGGGTGTAAATATATCAATATAATTGATTTGAAGATTTTTCTTGCGTTTTTATATCTCAAGCTTTCCTCTAGGTACCCTTGACTGTCCCATCTTTTCTAACCGACCATTTTCAGTTGTCCTTAGGGTCCAAGAGAAGAGACCCCAGTAACAAAAGTATTTCCATAGTAATGATTGTATTCTAATTCTTTTATTAACATTTAGACAATTTTTTCAAAGCTTCAATTTTTTTTTATTTTATATTATGTCATTATTCCCACAAAAATTTCAAATTCAAACACGATATAACTTAAAATAATACCTTGCTAAAAAAAATGTTTGAAATGGAATATCAGAAATGTCGTTCCTGAATTAAAAAGCTTCAATTAAAACAATCGCTACTGAATGCTTAATCAAAAATGACATGTTTTGAGTTACGTCCTTGTTCTTTTGAAGGAGAAATGTATATATATATAGAGATAAATAAATCCATGGTGAATAACTTCAAAACAATAATAATATTATTCCAAAATTTTCTTAAAAAAGGAGTAGCATGTAAAAAATTTATTAGATTTATTTATTTCCTCCTAAGGTTTGTTAAACAATATTTTGTTTGTTTTAACAATAAAGCTTTGAAGTTTGAACAAAACTTTAATTATGAACATATTTTAATGATCAAAAGAAAAAGTGGAGAAACGTCCAACGGCTCAAATCCTACCCGGATTGTTAAAAATTTATATCGTGGTGAATAAGTCTTGGGCTTCCTGCCCTGGCTAGACTAGATTGGTAAAAGGGTAGAATGGCCTGTCCTGTATGTCTTAATTGGAGTGAGGTATGAAAGTTAAAGCCCTTTCTCCACAGAATATTTATTATTATTATTATTATTTATTGTTATATTATACTATGCAATTAATTATAAGATATTATATATATATATAAGATATATATATAATATATATATCTTATATATATATATATATATATATATATATATATATATATAAAAAAAAAAAATCTGTACCACTACAACCCATGAAGGGTCTAGGGTTCAGTACATAGTAGAGACTGTACTGTTTCACGGACAACGGTTCTGCAAGGAGGTGACTTGTCCTAGGTCACGCTCAACCGCCAGATTTTTCCCCCTTATTTTGGGTACCCTATTTTTATAATATTTTGTAACTAGGATTTCCGGCATGGCGGCTCAGCGCTCTACCACTGAGCCATTCCGCTCCCTATATATATATATATATATATATATATATATATATATATATATATATATATATATATATATATATATATATATATATTTATACCAGTCCGATCATGATGTATATCTTTTTTAGGGGGTGTCATTCACGTACTTACCACTTCCAGGGAAGACGATTCACCCTCCGGCTTACCAATCTATTCCAAACGATATAAATAAAGATCCATATTTAATCTATAGTTTATATGATTCAATCAGATCAAGCAGGATTCGAACAGAAACATACTTAAGATCTAGGCTCGTAAGGATGGCGTCGTAACATACTTTTTTTTCATTCAATTAATTATATAAATTTATTTTTAAAATATCGACATTCTTAACACTTAGATAGGAATATCCGTCTAATAGACGGATATTCTTTATCTGTTTGTGGGTGAAGGAATGGAAGTCGACTCCGGGGTCTCTGCGAATAAAAGACTCTCAGTTGGGAATGCATCTTTGTCCAGTCAAAGTCAACAAACCTTTTCTATAACGATTTTGCCCTTTACAGCCCTTCAACTCCAAGTCACTACGCCTGACAGGCCCATATTCCAGAGAAGCATAAATTTTTGCCAGCCTCACTGACGGATATTCCTGTACATTCACTATTTTAATATATTCCTTCTTAGACGGATATTTCAAGTTAGTTTTTTTTAAATTATATACATTTATAAATTAAAATATAAAGTATAAATATAAATTAGAGGCTGTATAACTAAAAAACGACAAACGAATTTCGAAAAAAAGCATACAAATGCTTGAATTTCCAAACACCAGCTTGTCTGGAATGGTCAAAAAAGTTGTGCAATGACTGTGTATTGAAAATGTGCGCATCAAAATAAAATAAACTACTCAAAGTCAAAACAAACACATGGCTGTTACTATTTGTGCAATTTTAATAATTAAATTATATATAAATGTTTTATAACACTAAATACATAATTTATACAGTCAATAATAATTTTTTGCACATCCTGAATTTGCAAACAAATAATTTTGGATATACTTTTTATTATGTGCGATCGATTTTTTAATATTACTGTTTTTCCACACAAAAATTGAATTGCTAGATAATAATATCAGTATTACAACATATTAACTTGGTTTGAGTGAGAAAAATTCATAACTGACGAAAAGTTTCAAATTCCTATCCGTCTAGTAGAACGTTCTGAAAAACGCCTCTCAACGCCATAAAAAAGATGTTCCTACGTGATGTTAAATAAAGGTGAATATAATTACTCAGTGTACTGAATAAAATACCTGTACCTAGAGAAAGCAAATCCCATTAAATTGATTTGCGAAAGCTAACCTTATGAGTGGAAAACAGTTGACTGGATGATTCTATTGATGGATTGAATTTGTCAGGAGGTGGAGTCAAAGATAACACAAATAAGCGAAATTAATTTTTTTGTTGCGACAACTTAAATAAAAAAATAAGTTTCGCTTATTTTGCGTTATCTTTGACAGCACCTCCTGAACAATTCAATCCATCATTAATGTTATGTATTTGTTCATTAATATGATGTTTTTATATATCTCAATTCTGTCTTTAATCAAATAAATTAATATTTCTTATTTAATGCATCACGTCTTTCCTATCAAAATGGCACTATTCTATTTTATTAGTAGGACTTAACGTTTTTGGACTGACATTTTAATGTAACAACAATTTCTATCAGTTTTAGGTGATTTCCCTATATAAACTTTATGCATCAGTTCTAAATGTTGAAATCGTGTTGAGTTCGAACATTAATAACAATATCTACCGAACAACTTTTTTTTTTTGTATTCTTACTTGAACACTGGATTCATTTTATGATAGAATAGTAGTTATAAAATACAGATGATCACATAGTTCGTTACATAATATCAGTTCAGTTATGTATAAATTAAGTTACTGTAAATGAGAATGAAAAGAGATAGTCCCTGCTTTCATCTTTATAGCGTTTCAATTAGGAAAGGAAAGATTTTTTTTTCATTATAATAAATAAGAAGAAGTAATGAATCTTACAAAATAAATGAATATGATATTAAGCCTAAAAAACCAAAAGCCTCCTACTGACTTCTTTGTCTAATTAAGGCATTCCTTTCAATGAGAAATGGGGGAGAGATAAAGAAAAAAATACACATTAATAATCTTAAAAGAAACTCATCCATTTATCCTTCTTTGACATTTCCAAGTAAAAAATTTACTTTTAATTTACTGCGGTAACAGACTCCTACACTTACTTCATCAGATAGCGGAGGTCTATAAACTAATTTAAACAATAAAAAATAAAGAAATAAAATAGGTTCTTCAAACTGCAGTGAGTTTTGTCTCAGCTGGATTTGAAACATGGATCATCAGCATAGTAACTCAACGTTACGTTATACCACCCGTTGAGTTCCACCATTCCCGGCCAAATTTCAAAAGATAAACAATTTCAAAATTACATGGAATTCTAAATCTACTCACATGGAGGGTTAAAAAAATATGGTTCCTGAAAAGGAAGACAAATACATACATTTATTTCATACATTGGATATGGTGGTGGCGTTAAAAGGAAAATGCTTCACAATACTAGATATGCATCTATAACATTTTTGCTATGGAAACAACAATTAAATTATTATATTGAAAAATGCATACACTTTAATTTACAATTTTTCATTTTAGCAAATGTTAGTTATTATATAACTAAACTAGCTTTTGCCCGCGACTTGGTTCGATTACAAGTTGATAATGGCTCTAATAGGATTTTTGATTTGTTTTTTACGTTATTAATTTTGTTATAACATATAAAGTATTATATTCGAATGTTTGAATACTTATAATATATAACAATCTTTATTATAGTGTGGGAATTTAAAGGTTAAATAAACATGAAAATAAAATAAAATTTTGTTACATTTTGTGAACACGAAGTTCGGCCTTCCATCTAATGAAAATCACACGGGGGTATTATCTTTTTACAACGAAATACTACACACCTACCGCAGTATTTCTTTTTAAACTATAAACTTAATAACTTTGTTTTTCCTTTGGGAGAAGGGTAGAATCACCAAGCTACTCTGTACGCTTACTCTGGAGCATGCCACATACAACTGGCCGTGAGAGAAGTAGCTTTCCCTCAAGTCTATTCCCGCTACCTTAAGAGTTTAACCTTATAAAATTTAATTTAAATCAAAAACACTAAGGATTATTGATATCAACTTCGAAGCAAATCACCGCCAAAATAATTTGCTACCTCTGTTTAAACCCGTTAGGGGAAAAATTTCAATAAAATATGAAACATGTCTTCCATCAATTCTGTTGAAAAAGGTTTATGCAAAATTTGAAGTAGATTGGACCAAGGAATCACCTTGTCCCATACAAAATTTGCCCCCCTTTATTATTCCCGTAGGGGTAGAAATTCGAAAAATCCTTTCTTATCAGAAGCCTAAGTCATACAAAGAATAAACCCTCTAAGTTTCAGGTCTCTACGATCAGCGGCTTAGGCTGTGCGTAGGTCCCACATATTTTGCCCCCCTTTTTCACTCCCTTAGGGGTAGAATTTCGGAAAATCCTTTCTTACCGGATGCCTAAGTCATAAAAAGAACACACGCTCTATGTTTCAGATCTCTACGATCAGCAGTTTAGGCGGTACGTAGGTCCCACAAATTTTGCCCCCCTTTTTCACCCCCTTAGGGGAAAATTTCGGAAAATTCTTTCTTATCGGATGTCTACGTCATACAAAGAACACAGTCTCTTAGTTTCAGGTCTCTACGATCAGCGGTTTAGGCTGTGCGTTGATCCTTCAGTCAGTCATTCAGGACGAACTCTTTTATTTACTCGTATATAGATTTTAAGAGTTTTGGCCAAAAAAATTAGTAATTATGGCCAAAAAAGTCTTACATGTATGTCCCTACATGTGTTATAGTTTTTAATTTTCAACTGTTAATGTAAAAGTTTTATAAAATAGCTTCGCGTCAAAAAATGCCCTCAAAAAATGTTTACTAAAAAAAAAAGAAGAAGAAAAACCAAGGTTGAAAGAGACAATCCACTTAGTGCCACGCGCGCACGCTTGTGTTGAAAAACATGGCGTCCTGCCAATAATAACCTCCTTTATATCTCGTATCGAAAATCAAGGTCAACAAATTTATACATTATTGTTTGAAGATCTGTATCAATTTATGAATTATTAGAACGAAATATAATTAAAATTATTCATATGAGGATCGCTTAGTGAACTATTAAATTATCTCATAAAAGGATTGGGAACAGCACTAGACAATTCCATTATTTCTCTCATATCTGCAAGTTTAATGGAGTCAAAAAATTAAAAATTATTGATTTTACTATCCAGATAGAAATAAAATATGTAAATTAACTGGTTTCAACATATTTAAGAGATTATTTATGGTATTCGAGGAGATCAGAAGGAAAGAAATTGTCAACTAATGTCGAGGTCAGTGTATTTTAATCGAAATCATCACGCATAAAAGATGCAATAACGTTGGGGCTCCCGGACGCCCCAGTTTCCTACAAACGGAATGGCCGGAATTCGAAATACCATCGCTGAGTAGAAGGAATCTCCTCTCTTCTCTTTACATTTATTCGAAAAGATTGCTTTTTATTGAATCGTCTAAAATCCAATTATGATAAAATTTAAAAGAATTTACTTTAATTATTTCACATTAGACTCAATGAGAGATGAATCAAAATCAACTCACCCTAATAATATCCTTAATGATTGCACTTAAAAAAAACACTAAAGCTTTTCATCAAGATGAAATCTAAAAGGCAACTCACCCGTCACTACTTCGAAACTAAAGTAATTTAACCTATTTCATGGTGAGTTTCTATTTTTACTATACATAAGTAACTAAGATATAATATAATAGTAACTAAATTATATTATACTTATTTAACCTTGGTAGATAAAATTATGACTCACTTCGGATTAGCCAAATAGAAAAAATAGATAACAAATGAATAATCAACAAATCATAAAATGTTGTAATATATTAAACGTAATTTATTTATATTTTTGTTTTGAAGAGAAAAGATTTTCCCTGGCCCGGATTCGAACCCGGGCCGTCCGTCTCTCCGTGACAGCACTCTTACCATTTGAGCTACCAGGGGTCGCTTCACATTCAGGATAAATCCGTTCTTTTCACCGATCCCAAATCCCCATGTTTTCGCAATTTTTGCGATGTATAGACGAGGAAGATTGTTCATTGAACTGTTCATACCTAGAGCTACTGTACACCATAACCAGGGTTTGTTTTGTGAAAAGTTCTTAATTATCTTACAAAATGTAATATCGCTTTCTGTCTTTAAATTGTATATGATACAGTAAGGAAGAGCAAAAAATACTAAAGTACCAATGGATTTATCTAGCTAAGCACCAAAAGATAGTTCAATAACTAATAAGTTTTGAATCGTCAAAAAAAATAAACAATCTTTTATTTATTTGTAATTTTGAAATTAGGAAAAAAAAGAAAGAAATCGACCCTAAAGAGAGAATTAAAAAAGAGTTGTTCAGCTAAAATAACTGGTTTTAACGAGATTGCATGAGCGTATTGAGGCAGTACTGATCTTGCAATTTTCTGGGCAAACCATTATGTTAATAATATTCCTAATAAAAATAAAATATATTTTATATATATGTTTCTATAAACTAAATACATTAGTACCTAGGGAAAAAGAAAATCAGTTTATAATAGATCCGCTGAGTGGTCTTAGTTGTAGGATGATTGGATAAAAATGTATAGAGCAATTCTTAACTTAACCGGTTAATGATTTTGAGGGGTTAAACAAGGTAAGAATTAAATAAATTATATATTAAAAATTTAAATATTATTTCCTCAATAAATATATTACATCTTAGTTATATTTCGTATAACCATAAAGTGTAGAGATTTTATTGTTCCTATATTCACGGCCTGGAGGTGAAAAAAGGGCAGTTACAGAAAATAATAACTGGATAGCATGTTTTAGGATGGGTTATAAAAAAAAAAAAAATAAAATTAACTCTCTTTAATATAAATGTATATATATATATATATATATATATATATATATATATATATATATATACATTTATATATATATATACATATATATATATATATATATATATATATATATATATATATATATATATATATATATATATATATTCATTGACATATACGAATGAATGAATGAAAATAGCCTTTATTTATGCATGCATTTTACAATTACTATAAAATAAATTTACAAGCAACATAAAAAAAACATTTTTTTCCGATATAGAAAAACAATTCTTTACTATATAAATATTTATACACATTTTCCTTGCATAGGCCTTCCTTTTGGAGTAAAGTCTTTAACACCACCCTGGGTGACTAGCCCTACTGGGATGCGAAATTTTTAAGGGTCAACCATTTTGTTTTCCACTCTATCCTTAGCAGCTCTCCACCAGAGGGGTCCTGCCAAAAGCCCAAATGGATCTCTCCATCTCTTCCATTTTCTGCCGCTTATCTTTTTTTGGTTATATGGTGTCCATTCTTCGACTACTCCTGACTATCTGTTGTCACTGCACCGCAAGAGATGTCCAGCCCATTTCCATTTTCCTTCCATTATCTGCAAGGATGTGTCTTTTAGCCCTGTTTCTTTTTTTTTTTTTTTTTTTTCATCTTATTCTGTCCTTTTTCTTCACTTTCATTATACTTCTTTCGATGCTATTCTGGCACACCTTGATCTTCTCTTGGGCTTTTGTCAAAGACCTTGGGAGGCATAATCTGTCGAAACCCTGTCGTTTTAGGTCAATACTTATGTTTCCGTTCATTATGTACTTAAGAGACCAGAACTTGTTCCAACCAAGAAGAAGCTATTCTTCTCTGAACTTCTTTTGTTGCTCTATCCGAAAAGGAAACTAACTGGCCCAAGTATGCATATTCCTATTCCTATACCAGGGTGAATTTGTTAATTTTTATTTCTTACCTTGAACTATTGTTCATTAGTGGTTTTGTTATGATTTGGGTATAGACTAATTTCTTCGCAGAGTTTTAGAAGCTGTTTAAGCATTTCTCGCATTTGGTGGGTATCATTGGCAAAAAGCACAATACCGCCTGCAAACCGCAGGTTGCTTAACCATCGACCATTTACTTTTACGCCTGCTTTTTTCCATCCAAGAAACCAGAAAATCTAACACCAGAATAAAAAACAAGGGAAATAATGGATCCCCTTGCTTAACATCCTTCTCGACACTAAAGATTTGACCCTTCTTTTCTGTCATGACATACGCTGATCCTTGTGTAGCTCTGCAATAATTCTCACGTATTTTTCTTCGATTCCTACGATTCTTAAAACTGTAAGAACGCCAGTATGTAAGACGCTGTAGAAGGTTTTTTTAAAATCGAAAAAACAGAGCTTTCGCAATCATTTGATTTACTGTGTGAAAGTGATCCACAGTTGAGAAACCTTTCCTAAATCCTGCTTGTTCTTCCGCTATACATTCCATGATTCTTTTAGTAAGACGTTTTTGATGACACTGGTAAAAAGCTTTGCCATACAAACAATAATAGAACAAAGGGAAGTAGGATTATTTTTGCAGTTTTCTAGTGTTCTGGAATTTCTTCCCTTTCTACAATTAAGTTAAATAACTTTGTAACTTCTCTTATGAGGACCTCCTCTTCTGCTTTTAAAATTTTGTTCTTTATTATGTCATCCGGCCCAGACTTTTTTCAGACTTTAATTTTTTTACAATAATAGCAACTTCCTGTTCCATTATTGGTGGAATTTCTTCTAGAGCTTTGACTTCATCTGGCTCTCTGATAAATTTCTTTGAAGTATTCCGTTGTTTATCCTTATATTTTCCCTATCCGTCACAACTTACTTCTTCCTGTTTTCAGGAGCAACCAGCCATTGCCTACCTTTGGGAAATTCTTTATGAATTTTTAGTGGAGTTTTCTTTAGAAGTATTTTCGTGACCATATCATTTTTTTGTCATATTTTATCATATTTTTGTTATTTTCCTAATTTCGTTATTTATAACCGTGAATTTCTTTTTCAGTCATTGACACACACACACACACGCACACACACACGCACGCACACACACACACACACACACACACACACACACATACACACACACACACACACACACACACACACACACACACACACACACACACACACACACACACACACACACACACATATATATATATATACACATAATATAAATATTTATATATATTTTATTATAATATAAATAAATATTTATTATAATATAAATATATATATAAATATTTATATATATATATATATATATATATATATATATATATATATATATAAAACTAACTTTTTTGAAGTACACATATTAATAATGAAATAATATACTTTATAGAAATTCGAATAAAACTATACTACGTTTTTTTTTAGTTTATTACGTGGTAACATTTACATGTTTTTAGAGTTGTTGTTTAAACTACTATTCTGACTAGAACCGATAGTAAAGCTCTCGATCACGGTTGGCAAGTTGATGGCCAACTATTGATGATGTGAGGGATGACTTGTCATTATGATGGATCGTAGATCTTGGCTAGGTTCTCGAAGTACAAGGATATGAGGAGTCGAACAACATCAAGTCTGACTCTTCATCAAAGTCACTTCGATGTGCTTGATAGCGAGTTCCTGCTTCATATGTCTCTTCTCATCCTAGGTCGGTTATTATAGGGAAGCGATCAAATATTAGTTGAGTCCCTTTCATAGATAAAAAAAAATATTAAGTATGCTAATTACAATATATTATACCTCATAATGACTTAAACATGAAGTAACACGCAACATTAGGTAAGTTTTTTTTTATTTTTATCTCTTAACTGTAATAGGGTTCTAGTCAATCAAATAATTTTTTTTTGTGGAAGACTTTTAATTACATTAATACGAGACAGCAAAAAGAAACAATTTTCGTAAATTAAACCTAATCAAATTATATTGTTATTTAAACGAAATTTTCGCTTACGGATTTTTAAGATTGCATATATGTTAATTATTTCGACTCACACTGACACATGAATGAAATTATTGAAAAGAAAGAATGAAGGAGTATTAACAAGGATGTGATGGCGTTCCCAGGATTATAATGTTAGTGCAAATGCAATTTCGACAATAATCAAGTAAGTGTAAGTCGGCTTATGTCAATATAAATAATATAAAAATTGAGGCGATTGGTTTAAAAATCAGGTATATCAATTTTTTTCCAAATTTTTTTTTAATAAGTTGTTAATGCCAGGAATGATTTATTAGATGTGTTTGTTTCAAAACAGTCCAGATCTTTCAAACATCAATACCAAATGATTCCATTTCCTATCAAAAGTGGTTACATACATTACATTAAATAAAAAAATTTGATTTTTGAAAAAGAACATTATGTATTTATATTTTTAATTCATATTGATAAAGCTGCCTACTTTATTTAGTTATTGAGTTTTTTCAACCGTAAACTAACCAGATATCCAACATATCTTTACATTAAATGAAAAGAAAAGATCAATAAAAAGATACCAACAAATAAAGTTAAAATATCCATAAATAAGTCCCAGACATTTAGTCTGTGTCATTAGTTATTTTGGTAATGAATATTGGTTATTTGCTCGCAATTGTTTGTATCTTCTTTATTTAATTTTTCAATTATTTTTCATTCAATGATTTATATGTAGTTTTTTTGCAACCATGATTTATATTATACTTTCTATAATCTATATCTATGTATTTTAAAAGAAGTATATTTGACAGATTGTGTATTGAATCCGATGCTGCTTCAAAGGTTCAAAATGTTAACTAAATATAAATTAAATACTACCAAAACCTTAAATTAGTCTATACTTTCCTAAGACTCAATTATTCCTTTATCCATTTTCTTTATATATATTTTACTACTTTCTGACTAACGAAAGTACGAAGCAATATTAGCCATAAAAAACGGGTTACAATAACTGGGATTAGTTCAGGATCAATTAGGATAGAGTCTATGTTGGCTTAGAAAATGGAATATTGTTTAAAAATCCAGACCATTTTCAAATCATTGCATATATATCAAAACATAGCTTAATATATTTTTTGGAAATTAAAAAATAAAATTAATGATTACTTTTGTGTTAATAATGTCAACTTCTTTTATATATATCCTTACATGTCATGTTAATATCTACTAAGGATTTAACTGAAACTCGAAAAAAAATTATAGAACTAAAACATTGTACGATGGAATTCCAATGTAGAGCAGTGGAAAATTACAGACTTACTGCTGCGACGGATCAATACTTGCATACTCGGTTCTTTTTGTAAAATAAATAAATAACATTTGAGCAAATGAAAAAAAAATCAATATAGACCAAAAAGATAAAAAATAAAATTCAAATGCTATTAAAAACACTATGCAGTCAAAAACGTACATTACATCATTCGACTTAATGCTCCAGAATTGTTCAACAAGCTCATAAAATCAGATTTGTTTTCATAGATTTCACAGTTTATTATTGACCAATTCAGATTTGATTGTTGGGATTTTTTTAACAAACATTCATAAGGGGTAAGTGATTTTTTTTAAATTTCGGTTTATTAGAATATTGTATTTCTGTCACTACACAATTTAGATGACAGAATAATTACTTTATAGTATCATAAAAATTAATAGCTATTTATAAAGATATTTTTTAGAGCTTTGAGTTTAGAGGAGAACTGCAGCGCAGTCTGTTGTCACTAGTCAGGGGTGGTAGTGCTGCCACGAGGCGAATCGTGGAACTACCTTGAAGAATTATAAATCCATGAAGTTATTATGGTATTTTCAGTCATTCATACCTATTTATTACCCATTCATATTTGTTTAAATTACAAATACATAAATAAAAATATTCAATATATACATATAATTTATTTGTTGGCAATCCTTGGCAGAAGAAATATCTTTTAAACATATTACTCTGGAAAAGGTTTCTTTCGTATGTGAAATTCCTAATTTTACCATGCGAAATCCTAGAATAAACATAGTAAATAAACCTAATGTTAACGGAACTGTAAATTAATTTGTAATCCAATTTTTAAGAAACAAAAAAATATATATACCAATATGTATATAGAAGAGTGGAACATTAAAAAACTAAAGTAAAATAACAACGAAATGTTCAATCATATTCTAATCATTCAATTGCACAAAAAGAAAATAGAGCGAACATTTTGATAAATACAGCAATGCAAATACATATTGAGAATATTTAAATGATGTAAATAAAGAGGTATGTGATATATTATATAGGAATACCTAAAGCAAAAATCAATGAACTAAATATGTTCTTATATAACGAACAGGAAGATGTATACAAATATGAATTATGAATGAAAAGTGATTATTAAATAAATTATTGCCCATAAAAGATAAGAATTTGACACTAAGTAATAAAACAATACAACAGGTTTTTAAATAGATGTGAGGAAGAAGAAAAAAGACACAATTCAGAATGATTCATGAAGGGCATAAATAAAAAATGTTTAATACAATATTTCAAGATATGCCAGGCCTGTGGGGTCATATTTAACACCTCAGTAAGTACATGTTTTCAATATCGTTTTGGAGGAGCAACAGCTTTTTTCCACCCACAAACTGTGGGATAAACACATTCTTATTTAGTAAATGTTAATACATGATTTTTAGATAACTTGTCAAAATAAGTTGCTTTTTAAAATTAATTATACAGATATATCTGTATTAAGTATACATTAATAGATAGGTGGTCAGTCCAGATCACTTATCTAGATTTATCTCTATCTTTCCCTCTCCCTTTCTCTCTCTCTCACTCTTTCGGTCTCTTTCCTATCTATAACCGAAGTAAAAACATTTGTATTACTAAAATAAATTTGTTTTAATGGCTACACTGTGTGCTTAATACAGGTTTATTTTGTATTCATTATTAAGATATTGATAATTAATTATTAATTGTATTTATTCAAGAATATTGGTAGATACACAAACCACATATGCAAAATAACTCAATTTTAGCTTGGGTATTGAAAAAAATTATTGGCCAATGACTATTAATAAAGTTTGGGTAATTATAGAGGGTAATTACTCAATGGCATGCCCATATATTACAAGGACAAAATCACATAGCATTTTAAAATAGCATCGCTTGTGGGGAGCATAAGTATTTAAGTAATTTAAAACATATGTTATCTAATATATAAAATTGTCGTGTCACAGTGTTTGTAACAGAACTCCTCCGAAACTACTTGACCGATTCTTATGAAACTTTGTGTCATTCAGTAGGTCTGAGAATCGGATATAAAATATTTTTCATACCCCTAAGGGATATGCGTCGGCCATTATTATAGATTATGCGTCGATCGTAGCAGTGACGCTTGATGATGCTGCATTTTGATATGTCGTAAGGGCATGTCTGAATGGCGTAAATTCAATTTCGCAACCGAAAAAATGGACGGGAATACATTTTTTGGCCGAAAAACTTCGAAATGTTCGCAATTATTGCAGTTTTTGGCCTATATCTCCTAATGGATGCGTTTTCGGGAAATAACACAAATAACTATTTTTAAAGAATATTACATTTGCTACAATTTGAGCTCTGTAGGTTCAACAGATCTTCAGTTTTGTTGCAATCGTATGATAAGTAACCGGAATCTTAGCTCTATCTAATATATAAAACTGTTGTGTCACAGTGTCTGTAACATAACTCCTCCGAAACGACTCGACCGATTCTTATGAAATTTTGTGTCTACATTCAGTAGGTCTGATAATAGGATGTAAACTATTTTTCATGACCCTAAGTTATACGTGTCGGCCATCATTAGTGATGATGTGTTATTTGAATCCACCAATTATGGAATCTTACACGTTTGGTCATCAAACATATCATCGGGAATGCTATTGAAGCAGGAATGTAGACTGGAATCTTTAAAGAAGTCGTCTTGTTGGCACCTATGCCAATGGTATTATCAGACCTCATAACTCCATTCAAAAGTATTCAATTTTATAAAGCTTCGGTTTTGCTATGACTATCAATTCTCAAGGCAAGACAATGTCTATAGGCGGTTTGGACCTAGAACATTGATGTTTTTCCCATGGACAATTATATGTTGAATGCTCACGTGTTAGTAAACCATCTAATCTATTTTTATTAGCAAAGGATAGTTTAACAAAAAATATTTTGCATCGATTAGTGCTTAATTAAATTGAAATAAATAGTTATAATTTAAAGAAATATTACTTACTATAATTAAAAATCAACCATGATATACCTCATTCATTAAACTAATGTTTATATTTTATGAGTTAAAAATTTTGTATATCATTTATTTATTATACACCATGCTTAGATATAATATGAATAAAATGTGAAATCAAATATCTATATAATTATTGTTTTCCAATCATTCATTGTTTCTTTAAAATTCAAATTTTAACATAATATTTTTTAGAACTATTACAACAGCCACTGCAACGCGTGGCCGGGTCAGCTACTAATTTTATAAGATAGTTTGACTTTGACCCACAAAAGAAATAAAACCAATACCAAGTAGTGGATAATTAACAATATTTAGTAATAATTTTTTAGCTACCAACTTTTCGTGGCGATGCATCTTGTAAAGGAATAAACTGGAATATTTTAACTGTAGAGAAATATCATATAACTACCTCATTTAACTAATATCATTCATTCAACTTATACATTAGTTTCTCATATAACCAAAAAACTTGTATGATTTATATATTACCATATATTTATGATTGATTTTTTTTAGTAGATACTCACTGGATGTACTTTACATAGGTGTATGTATCTTTATAGCTGTCGTAAAATATGTTATGTATCAATCACGCGATTATACAGAATACAGAAAAAAATGCACGTAAAAAGTAAACTTAGGTGTTAAAAGAACAAGTTCTAATGTAATATAATGGTTAATTATTATAGCATAGTTGTTGTTTTTCAGTTGTTGGTATTTAATATATTAATTTTTAGTTACGCATAAAATATTAAATAAACGGATTATTTAATAATATTTCTATTCAATATTCAAATAGATTACTGATAAATAAATCCGAAAATAAATTTTTAAATAATCGAAAGAAAAATAACTAAGGATTTTGAAAGCGTAACTAACCTTCTGGGAAATTATTGTAAAGGAAAAAACATATATGGAAATGTAACTAAACTGTATCATACATATTTTAACCTATTTATGCATTTTAATATTCTTAATGAATAACTTGTTGACTGGGTTCCAACAACTGCCGGTAGGTAGTGCTGAGTACGAAGTTCAGGCTCCCGCGGAAAGAGATCGCTGATGTAGCCAATTTTATCCTGGCTAACCATTATGGTCCAGCCATACCTAATGCGGTTATACTAATTATATATATATATATATATATATATATATATATATATGTATATATATATATATATATATAATATATGCAAATGTACAATTACTCGTATTTAATCTATAAGTGTGCATTGAAGCTATTCAGAGAAGGTAATCAGCGTTTAGCTGTCCTTCAAAGTCGCTGAGCAAGCAGGGTAGATTGCAACCACTTGGTTTCTCCTTCACTTAGAAGTGGATTAATCCGTGGATCGTTGATCCCTGAACTACTAAACCTAGTTCCTATATCCTAGATATATATCTTCTCATTTCTTGTTGAGTATGGGTCTTTATGTTCATTTGTACTTAGTCGTATCGTAATTAAATAAAAAATATAATAATAGCTTCATTTTCGTAATAAAATATTAAAGATCAATTTAATGTGTCAAAAAAAAACAAACAGTTGAAACTCTACAATCCGAGTTTAGTACATAGTATAGACAGTACCGCTTCTTTTACAACGGTTGTGCAGGGAAGTTATTTTTTCTATATCATACTAAACCGCAAATTCCCTCCCCCCCTTATTTTGTGTAGCCACAAAGGCTGGATGAGCCCCAGGAGGGTCCTACATCTCATAGGAACCACCTCATCACCCGTAAATTCATAGTAAATATTGAAAGTAACAGTTTATTTCTAAAATAAACAATTAACAAACATTATAGTAAGAGCAATAAAATGAAAAAAAACAATGTTTTTATTTTTAATTATATGGCGTTACTGCCCTCTATGTACTTTTGCTTCTTTAACAATCTGCTCTACGATTAATTAATGTATACATACGTTGCAGAAAAAAAAAATGAAGCACTACCTGAAACAGTGACCATCGAATGTAAAATAAAAGTAGTTAAAATCCTTTCTCGTTTCATTAAAGAAATTGAGAAAAAAAAAAGTTAATGGAGGATGGAAGCTGGAAGTGAGAATAATATATAGAATTTTTAATATAAATATGTCTATATAGAAAAAAAAACTTTAAGCATAGCTAGTAAAAGTAAGATGGGTTAAGAGAAAAAGTAAAAGTTTTCAGACAAGTAGACAACTAATATTCATGCTACCAAGGAATTTAATTCATCCTGTAATGCTGAAATTCTTGCTCATATAAATATTATTACTTTAGGAAGTGAGAACAACAAAATCTTTATCATAAATTGGTAACTAAAAACCATTGTTCGATGGTTGGTATATATACATTTATAATATACTACAATTTCACCGTATATGATTAAACGATGCAAATTATTAACGTAAAGTGATCTTCGTAAACATGATCCTTATCTGTGAAATGGTATGTGAGGTATTACAATAACAACTAGTGTTTACGAAACAAACTTCGACTAGAGAATAGCTATTCATTGAATTAATTATGGTTTCGTAAGTAAATAAATAGAACAAAATTATTATTATCACTAATATATTGTTACGGAAAACATGAACTTACCAAAACTAATATAACTAGAATTGATACCAGATATTATTACATCACACTAATAAATCTAGATTATGTATCTGTATTAAGCTAAATACGTGTTTGTATTAGGATTGCGCAACGCAAACCATATAATCTTTGAGTAAGTAATGGTCCTCAATTGAAGAAGTAGATCGTTTTAGCTCAATTATAATGTATGGATAATTTTAATTCATACCCGCCATCCATGTATTATGGATGTTTATTGTATTTATTATAGGTCTCCATTATATGAGGTGATATTGAAAAGAGAAGACCAAATCGCTATGTACAATTCCACAACTATATTAATATTTTAGCATCACCTTAGTTAATTATTGCACCCTTAGTCTAAGACCCTTAGTTGCAACAATTTTTAGAATCATTAACGTCAACTTTAACCATACCGATTTTCTTAGACAGCAACTGTTATTGTTTATTACATAACAGAGTAGATACTATAAAATCAATAATTATACGTCTTGGACAGTAGGAATGATTGGAATTCCAAATGGCGTGATGGAGATTACGTACATCTGCATTCCAGCTCGATATTACTGGAAATAAACTACAAATATTCACTAGCGACATTCCCTCGTCACATGTGGCGGGTTGACTATTGGCGATCCCTTTATGACAGTTAATATGCTTTAATTTAAGTTAAAGTCAAAGTTTAGTCTATAAAAATTACTGGCATTGCAGTACCTACTGTAAGTACAAATAAATGAAACCGGAAAGTATGCGGATTTATTTACTCTTTGCGTGCATATGTAATAATTTTATATTTCGATAAATAAATCAAGCTTTGAAATATCAATATTTACTGTAATATACTCAGTAAATGATTTCAAAGGAATTACTAAAATGATGCTTACATTGATAGGCAAATAGTTGAAATACTTTAACCACTTCTTGTTTTGTAACTCGATAAATTTGTCCGCTCCAATAGTTCCATTGAATCCGTTGAATGTCGGATGATTTGGTAGTTATTGACGGACAAGTGTCTAGTTAGAGCAACTTGTCCCTTGGTCTATTGGAAGAAGCGAAATGGTTTGTGGACGGTTAGTAAGGACCCCGTAGGCCCAAACAGGCAGCTATTCAAGTGTAAATTCTCTATTCGGGCATTCAATGAAGCCCCGGGACATCCTTCGGCTTCACGTAGCTCTTTTAAGTTGAATTAATGAACATCCACTACCTACCGTTCATGGCAACAAAGTGATATATATGCCCGCAATGCGCAAAGCTCCATTCAACTCCTTCATAAAACCAAGTTTATAAGAAAATAAAAGTATTTAAATCCTCTAGCACGATGAAACGTTTCCAAGCCTAACTAATTTTGATGATGTTTCTATGACTTGCTTGAGTGGTTACTGGAGAGGTTGCAATCGATATGTCGTTATCAATATTTTTGTAATCCATTCAATATTTTATTTTGCAATATTTATTATATTTGACAAATGTTTCAACAAACATTTTAGAACGTACCACTTTTAATATGTTAATTATTAGGTGCCATAAGCGACTTGGAACTCAGCAATTTACAGAATGAATACTGACCGTATATGAAGAAAAATATGGAGATATATGCGCTATATTTTGAAAAGACATATCATGTATACAGTTTATTATGTAATGTAAATTAACAATGTTGTTTGAACCATTTTATTAAATCAAAAACCCAGTTTAATTAAAATTACCCAAAACCATTCAGTACATACTAGCGGTTTCAAAGCCAAGGTTTGATAGAGATGCTACTTTTCCGAGGTCGAGTCACAGGTTTTTACCCAAATTATAGATGCATTATAAGCCTGAGGTTCTCTGTATCTCAATGTCAATCTGTAGCTGTTAACAGATTAAATAACTTAATAATACTTAATAAACCATCCGAACCAGGGACTTTCAGCACAGCAACTCAGTTCTCTACGCACTGAGCTATCCTCATCTTTTTTTAATAAACAGTTATTCAGTATACTGCTTAAGTGGATTAGAAACAATGAGTCAAGAAAAATAAAGCTGATATGGTGTCTTCACATAAAACAGACGAGGTCAATTCCAATCTGAAATTATGACTGTTATGAATGGGATACTGGAGGTAGAAGAAACGGAAGAAGGCTTTGTTCAAAATTGATAAATAAGATAAAATAAATATTGGCCTCAACAATTATGCTAATTGATATTCCATTAATGAAGACAACCTAAATAAAAAATAATAACCAATTAATAATAAAATAGAGCAAAAAACATAAAAAGAAACATTATTATTTATTATAATGCAGTTGTGAAAAAACACAATGCAAAGCATTATGTTTCAAATTTTTCAAGTAATACACCCACTTACCGGTCGACGTTTCGCCTATTCAGGCATTATAAAGACAAAAAAAAAAAAAGTTATGTGAATCACATCTCGAAGAAAAAGGTGCAATATATTGCATGCATTATGCCCAAACAGTTAGATAACAGTTAGATGTTGAACGTCAGGTAATTTTGTTGATTACGATTATAGGTACAAATTAAGATATATTTAACAGACGACTAGTAAAATAATCGGTACCGTGATATAAATATAAAATACTATAAGTCAAAACTATCTGAAAAATAAGAAAATATTATATAATATTGTATAAAGTAGTCATTAGTCATAGGCCCATGATAACTTACGCATGCCCAATCTGGAATTTATCTCGCAAAACACACATTAACAAAATACAGATCTTCCAAAACAAATGTCTAAGAATCATAAAATACTATCCAATATATACCCAAATCACCACAATGCACAAAGAACTGGACATCCCAACAATACTAAAATTCATACACCAACAACCCCTCAGATTCTTCACCTCATGCCAACTTTCAGACAACAAACTTATATAAGAAATAGGAAATTATACAAAACCAACAACACCAAAATACAGACGCAAATGAACAAAACAGATACTATTATAAATAATATGCATTTTGTAATATGTTATATATAAATTTTGTATTATGTAAGTACTCTTTTTTCTGTTGTTTTTTTACAGTTTACCAACAACAAAAACATATTAACTAGTAACCTTTGTAAGTTAACTCATTTTCATTGTAAAGGATTATTCCACCAATGTTTTAAAATTTGTATATATTTTAAATAAAATAAAACAAAATACAATACTAGGTTGTCCAACTGATTAAGTGTAAATAAATACAGGCTTATATGAATAGAATATAAAGGCATATACGTGCCGATGTGCCGAAGGAACAGATTCGTATTGCAAATATTTACATAGGAGGAAATACTCATACTTGTAAGGAAATACAGCGAATGATGAAAGAATATTTTCTGTATTTTTTCAAAAAATCGGTGACAGGAGGCCTTGAAATGTAAACAATTTATCAATTTATTCGTATTTACATCATGCAATTAAACATCAACGTAAAGAAAATTATATCTTGATGAAAATAGTTTTAAATGTTATCAAATAATGGTATTTTTCAATAAATTATAAAACATTTTACAAATAATTAGTCCTACAAGAGGAATAAAATGAATATAAACAAATCTAACAAAAGAATGAACATGATGATCGAAACGACCTTTCCATATATAAACAAAAAAACAATAAAATATTGAAGACGCTGATGTACTTAAATGCTACGAAATTAATTAAACGAGTGTAAGAAGAACGCCTCTAATGGCTTGAAATGCAAGAGCGACGTCATATTAAAAAAAAGGTTTGTAGGAAATATGATTAATGAAATGTTTAAAAGAACGTTTTTTTGCCTTAGTAGGTTTTTATCGCTTATATTTGTATTGCTAAGGAATTCGGCTCAAGGCCAGTAGAACTAGAGACACCCTATTCAAGAAATATGCTTCAACAAATAAAATTTAACCATGTAAAAAGCTTAATGATAGCTCACTTTCTCCATGAAAAAAAAATCTAATCTA
The DNA here is from genome assembly GCA_037127475.1 of Arma custos. NCBI lineage: Eukaryota > Metazoa > Arthropoda > Insecta > Hemiptera > Pentatomidae > Arma > Arma custos. The sequence continues at coordinate 90,080,296 of CM073760.1, read as the reverse complement.
AAGTTAAGGAATCAGTTACCAATGATCAAGCAATTACTAAATTGTATGAATTTTTAATTGCAATGAATTTAACACAAATGTTTTTGATTTTCAATATCAATATATCACTCCTTCAAAAGAACTATGAAAAATAATTTTTCATTACACAATTTGAAAATTTCGTGTGGGTTATTAACCATTAGAAAAGTTTCATTTGAGTTATTAATCATTAGAAAATTTTTAAAATCTTGAAAATTCGTTGAATTAATTTCATTATTCCCATAAAATCAGAGTTAAAGCATGATGCAATTAAAAATGTGACTTTATTACTTTACTTTATAGGCGTTCCAACAAGCTTTGCCTCAACTGGTCAGAGCAGAGTTCATCCGCAGATACGCAACGCAGAGAACAGAGTTAATCTTCCTGGAGTCCTCGGCCAGCCATCTCCTCCTGGACTCCCTCCATCCAGCAGCTCCTGAGCCGTCCGCGTCCTCTCCTCCCAGGGGGAATCCAAACAAGAACTAGTTTTAACCATCATTCGAACGCCATTCCCTTCACATGACCGTAGCATCTTAGGCGGCGTTTTTATTTTCTTATTTCTTGGTTTCTTACTTTAACCAGTCTAGTGACATGGAGACACCTCCTCCAGAAATCCACCTCAACCGCATGCACCTTTGAGTACAGACGGGCTCGTAGCCCAGTTTTCCAAGGAATAAGTTAGGATGGTTTCCACTATGGCTGCGAAAACACGGCGTTTATTTTCTTTATATACCGATATATTCCAGAGTAGCGGGACAGCATTCTGGTAGCCTTTTGGGCTTGCTCCACCTTTCTTCTGACGTCTTGCTAGGACGACCTGGTATCATCTAAATAAGAACCCAAGTACTTGAATACCTTTTACTTTTTTACATTACTCTCTTTCAACCAGAAGCAGCTAGTATCAGTATCTCCGAGTGTCATATACTCGGCCTTTTCGAAGTTAAATTTTAAGCCCACCGTTTCGTAGCACACCTTTAGGGCATACACCATCATTTCAAAGTAGACCTTCCGCCTCGCAAACACCAAGTCGTCAGCAAAGAACAAAGAAGCTGTTCGCTACCTGTACCATGGTTTCACAGCCTCGTGAAGGTATATCTTGAAAAGAGTAGGTGACATGCTACAACCTTGCTTCAATCCCTTATTACCATGAAAAGGGTCCGAAAGGTGGGAATCTTATCTGATATATGTCGTCGCTGTATAGGTGTCTCACGGCCTTTATCAGAGCCCCACTAATGCCTGTTTTTTAAGTGCCACCCACAACCTGTCTCTAGGAACATTGCCATATGCTTGTTCCAGATCTATAAAGGCCATATGTTGACTTTATTAAACAATTAAAAAACGTACTCTTTAAAGTTTCCAAGGCCACTATTTATACGAAAAACTTAAGTGGTTTCTGGTATAGAAGGTGTTGTTGACAAAGACACTAAAGTTTTGTGAATTAAAAAACATTTTGGAAACGGAATATATAACGGCGGAATATATAACGGAAGATTTGTTTTAATTCATTCCTGAATTAAAAAAAAAAAATCATTAACCAATACGAATGCTACTGAAGGCTGGACTGAAAGATGCCAATTTTTAAGTTATTGCGTTATTCTTTTGAAGGAGTCGTATACATATAATTAAATATAACTAAACTATAGTTTCTTTCACCAAGATTATGGTCTGAAAAGAAATAGAATAAACCAACTCAATATAAATAAAAACAGTTACAGTTTTTTAAACAGTAAAAAGTAACTTATATTAAAAATGAATAATGTTAGATCTTACTACCTGATAAATATTAGCATTATGAATCATGTCATTTTTAAAGTAATTTTATTTTTAATCAAGACGGCTTCTCCGATGATTACAATTCATAATAATACTGATTATAATCAAGTATATTTTTATGAAATAATAGATAACTTTAGTTGGCTAATTTTACTGAGAGAAAAAACCAACGAAACGGCGTAGTAGCAACTGATGTGTTGTACTTATCGGAATTAGTACAACCTTTCTCGAAGTAATTTAACCCTGGCGCCTTCTGCCTATATAAGAAGCCAATAAAGTTTGAAACGTAGGCAATAAAGTGCCCGCTTTACTTTATAGGATCCCGTTTTATTGATGCAGCTCAAGAGTCGATAAATTTATGGTTTCGTAGAACATGGAACGATACCAACATCAGACTTCTTATATATATATATAAAACAAACTTTGAAAAATATTAAACAAAAACAAATTAGAATGTTAAAATTAGGAGTATATAGTTTGCTTATTTATTTATGAGATATAAACTGCGCAAAAACGAATAGGGATAACATTAATTTAGTTTTATTTACTTTGCCTAGCATTATAATATTACTTTTATTAGAAATTAAACTACAATTAATAATTATGTAGTTATTGAATATATATTTATACATAAGGTAGGTTAAGTACGATGGTCTTCCGGAAAGTGGTACCAATTTATGCAATATAGACACAGAAGTAAATATTAACAAATATAAAGATTCATTGGGAAGGGCACATTTTACACTTCTCCACATAATATCCAAGCAAATTTAGGCATTTATCATAACGTGTGATGTTTTTTTGTATTCCAGCGTTATAGTCCTCCGCCTCCAGCGTATTGAGACACGTAGTCACGCCTCGTTCAAGTTCTTCACTTCATCGCTGTGAACTCTTTTTCCCGCCAGAAAGTCTTTAATCTTCGCAAAGAGATGAAAATCCGAAAGGCCAAGTCCGGGCTATACGGTCGATGGTCGAAGGTTTCCCACTTGAATTGCTGCAAAAGTTGTGTTATCGCAGCTGTATGAGGTCTGGCATTGGCATGAACGTGAATGACGCCTCTAGACAATAGACCTCGCGGTCGATTTTGTATTGCCCGCCATAATTTCTTTAATGTTTCACAATCCCTAAACACTCCTCGTCTTGTGTATTCCCCCTCCCCAGGTTGAAGTCGTGACACCTGGGGTTGTATTTAAAAGTTGTAATGTGCTTTATTAATGTGTTTTTTTCTTTACTAATATACCTTTCTGTCTTGAAGATGCCTTAATAGGCGAAATATTAACCGGTATTTTTGTTTCCTGTTTTTAGTTTTTCGGACTTATGGACATTAAACAACTGATTATTAAACTTACGATTACAGATCACTAAGATGTGAACTAGGATTTAACATTTAAAAAATAATACTTATATGGCTAACAATCTAAGATCATCACTGTCATAACAAATTACTTTATATGCAATAAAATATCTTGTTATTTCTCTCGTATTTCCATATTTTTAGAATATTTAATATTATTAATTTGAATTAAGAATCATGATAAATGAAGCAACAAAATTAGAACAAAACAAAATTTTTACAAAATGAAGTAATTATTTAGATAATAAAAATAAAATATACAATTTTTTACCACGAATATAACGTTCACATTGAAGTGTTCAACTTACTTTGATAAAAAAATGAACATTCATGGGAACTGTGTTACGAACCCTACCGTCAAAAATATTGAATTTTTAATAAATATCATTATTAATATCACATAACATTTAATGATTGTAGGTTTAAAAAGGCATGAGGAGGCTATTCAAAATAAGCTGGAGTGAGATTTGTAAAAAAGGAAAGCCGTAAATCCAGGCCAGCTCATATGCAGCTTAGATCGACTCAATATATCACCCTGTCCCCGCCTTTTTGCTTCTAGAGTCTACTGCAGGTTGGCCTCTATAGTTTCACATGCCTTATATATATATATATATATATATATATATATATATATATATATATATATATATATATATATATATATATATAAGAAGAAACTATCGCTATCCCGAACAGTTCAAAAGTCAAATTCCCGAATAAGTTTATAAACTATTAAAATGCGGGATAATTAGAACTAGCAATTCACCATATAATTCACCACTTTGAATAATACCAAAAAAATGGACGCTAGAGGTAAAAAAAAGTTAGAATAGTAATTGATTATAGGAAATTGAACCAGGTAACAATAAAAGACAAATTACCACTCCCTAATATTGAAGAGGTATTAAAACGTTTTATAGGAGAAAAATATTCAGTACAATTGACTTAACGTCATGGTTTCGCCAAATAATGATGGATGAAGAATCCTTATCGAAAAAAACATTTTCAACAGAAAAAGTACATTTTGAATTTTTACGTTTACCTTTCACCCTTGTGACGCGCCATCAACATACTAAAGAATGATGAATATGGCAATCGAAAGCATACCAAATATCTAGGCTTAAGTCGACGACATAATCCTATATTCAAAAACTGAGGAAGAACACCTGAAAGAGTTTTTAAAGCTTAACGTAACTTATAAATACAACTAGACGAAACCGAATTCTTTAAAATTCAAGTTAAATTTCTAGGGTATATAGTAACGCCTGAAGGACTTCGAACTGACCGACAAAAAGTTGAAGCAATTGAGAAATTTCCATTGCCACATGATGAGATAACAACTAGACAATTTTTATGTATGACTGGATACTATAGGAAATTTACTAAAAGCTGTGCAAAAATAAGTAAACCTATTTCACAATCACTACATACAAACATATTTAAGACAGACGATATCAAACTGTTGAGGAAAGCGACACTATAAAGATTAAAAAAATCAACCTGGCGTAAATCTCTTACCCCGTATCGACTAATGGGTAAAATGTTGAGTTCATAAGAAATGAAAATAACTGTTAATAAAAAAAAAACAACAGATATATGTTAAAATAAAATGTAAAAACATAGGGAACATCTTTAAAGAAGAACAAAATGATAACTTGACAAATAAATTTAATGAAATGAGAGATTACAACCATATTGTTTTCCTGAAAAAAATATGTAAAAGTTGTCCCTATACATTACTATAGATGGTTCATAAATTTAACAAAATAAGAAATAAATACTAACCGTTTAAAATAAGAGAAAAAAACTAGAGATCAATTAAATGGTTATTTATTAGTAAAATAAATTTACTATCTAAACAAAATTTCTTGCAGTTAACTTATTAACTGCCTTTCACAAAACATGCATTTTTTTTATTATTGTGGTGTTATTGGGTACCCAAATACCTGGCGATAGTGATGGGAGCCATTCACCAAGTGTAGCTGGCAGCTGGAATAATTCACAATCGGGGACTGCGAAGCAAACAATAAAATTGCACCTGGAAGATCGATCGGCGATCAATGTCAACTAGTGAGCTCCTTTACATCAAGAAACGAACTGGCTTACTGACGAGGTGGGGGTTCCGTATTGTCCGTTGATCATGCGGAAATAGTAAACAATCGCGGAACTTGAACTGTTATCTTTGAAAGGTTGAAATCATTAATACATATTATGAATATCAGAAAAACAATATTCTCTTGGTTCATTAACAACAATACAATTTTAACTAATAATACAGAGAACGTAAACAGGAATCTTTACTATCACTCAATAGCAAACAGAAGAAAATAAAGAAAAAAAGGAAATAAAAAACGGCTCAAACACAAACAATCATTTAACCGATTGATAGAAGTCATAACTAACGCACCAATACTGGCTTGTCCAGATTGGAATATACAATTTACATTGACTACAGATCCAATAACAAAGCTATCGGAGCAGTATTATCTCAAAAAGACGACAATGTTCACTAGTGTTACAAAAATCAGAAGAAATTTACAGTTTAAAAGGAATTATTAGCAATTGTATGGTCTACTCAGCACTTTAAACGATATTTATAAGGTTCAAAATGTATAAACATACAGATTTACAGACCACATACTTTCATACAGACCTCAAACCACTGACATGGGTATTTACAAAGTAGAAAGGAAATATAATAATAAAATGGATATGAAAACTACAAGATTTTGAATTCTATATTAAACACATACAATGAAAGACGAATTTTGTAGCTGACGCTCAAGACATTACATCATTCTGAAGACAGGGAAATTGACATTGACCAAATAGTTACAGACAAATCTGCAAATGATACAGCAGAATACGAAAATATCCTGACATTTCTTAAAATGAAGAAAGAGACAACTAGGATTTAGAAAGTAGAGCAAAGATACATTCACAAAACTCAAGTAATGAATAAATCAGGTTATGCGAAAAAAAAAACAAATGTATAAGTATAGAAAAACAATTACAAGAAAAGGAAATATATTGGAAATAAAATATGAAAAACTATTCAATAAAATCATATCTACGCTTATACTACAAAAAAATCAGACTTAGAAACAATGCTATTACATATTCTAGAAGCAAACAAAACTTAAGGAGCATGTTGCAGTGCAAATATTGAACCTATAGAAAGAACTTTATGATGAATATTTCCAGGAACTATATAAAATAATAGACGTTAAGACGACTTTCCAACTGTAAAAATCAAACGATATTTTACTATGACTAGATACACTGAAGACTTAGAAGAACAAGTACAAATCATTACAGACTACTATTTAGGGAAACCAATCATTGAGGAATAATAGAGACATGAAAAATTAAAAAAAAATATTAAAATTTCCCTAACGTGAAGGACAAAATCACCGAATATATAAATAAGTGTGAAATATGCAAATCAACAAAATACAAACGAAAACTGCTTAAGAAAGAAGTCCAAATAACTCCAACACCAATTAAACCATTCGAAGAAATAATGATTGACGTTATAAAATTTAATAATGCTAACATTTTCACATGCCTAGACACATTTTATAAGAGACTCTTCGCGCAAACACTAAACGCAACTCCAATTCATTATGTCTATTAAAGAAGTGGCACTTTACATTAGTACAATTATTAAGAATAATTAGTAAATAAAATGTAAAATAAAATAAAATGTATGTTGAAGAAATTGGTCCGGGTAGAGGTCACTGAATGAAATTCTCAAGTAATTTGAGAAAATCTTTATTGATAGCCAATGTTTCGACCTACGCTGTAGGTCTTCTTCAGGGCTGTGGGGGGGCCTGAAGCAAACTAAAAACTAAAATGTAATTAGTAAATTAGAAGATATAACAACACATTGAACCAACAACTTAAGCTAACGCCAAATAAAATAGCTTTTGGCCAAATACCAACAGAATTAAGACAGCACTACTACTGAATTACAAACACAACAATATCACAATAACTTAAAATTAGTATATGAAGCTATAGAAGACAAAATTGATTATATTAAATTGCAAAGAACCGAAAAACTAAATGAAAACCGAGAATACATTCCAGAATTAACAGACGAAACGCTCTATTATAAAAATAAAGAACAAGACATTAAATCAAAAGATAGATTCAAACCTGTTGTACTAATACAAGGACAAAAGCGTACAACTAAAACTCACGTCAAAAATATTAAATGACCGAATAAAAAAAAAGCAATATTCTGTTTCAGATGCAGGTTCCTCTAACCCTCACTCTTCTGACACTACAACAGACGACAACAATTTGAATTGTAGATTTAAAAAAAATCACCAGGACTTCTACATAATATATAATATAAACAATATTAAAATCACACAACAATTTCATAAAACATATCACTTTTATAACTTAACAGTTTTACAACTAAAAATACTTAACATTAACAAAGTACTTGTAACAACACAAACAATCAATAATAGTTATTACAACACAAACAAGCAATCAACTCATAAATTAGAAAATGAGATTTTAGCACTAAAATCCAATTTTATTATAAATTAAATATCAATAACGTTTCGTTACATGAGTAAGATTATAGATTGTTCAATCATATCAATTAGCTTGAATACAAAAATTTAGGAGCTCATTTTATCTGTAGAATTCCGTAAATTAGGAACTGTACATTCAAAGCTAATGAATGATGTATTAAATAGCTTATATAACATAACTCTAATATCTAATGACCCTATAGTGTTTATTCAAACTCCTGAACAAGATAATCTTTATAATGGATATTTATGTATATCTACAACCTCTCTTATTAACAATACTGTTTACGAATTAGATTTAGAAACTAATTTAATTATTAGTATTACTAATACCTATTATAAAGGGATTGGCAAATATATTAATGGCTATTATTGTAAGAATGTAGTATTAGAAATAAACAAATGTACAATATTTTAACCAATCGGACTAACCTTATTGTAAGCATAGAGTTAGTCATAACAATCTTGGATATAATGATTACTTAAACCAATATATTACAACAACTGTTCATAAAATTTAGATTGTAAGAACAATTCTGCATTTTACATACTGTTGCATTAATTAATGTAAGTGCTACTGATTGTCTTTCTATCCTCAACAAAGTCTATCAACATAATTCTCATACCGCTCTACAACCTTTTTAGAATTATGTATTATCCACTTTGATTCTATTACATACTCTAAACATTTCTATTCCAGATTGTATTGAAATCAATGAAATTGGGGGCTCACATCAATTATTTATTTTATTCATCTACTCAGAGTTATCTTTTGTTTACTATTTTACTATATTTATTTCGAATACTACAATAGATCTTCACTTTCTGTTCCCAATAACGTATCACATTATCCTTCGGCACCTCAAGAAGATCATCGCACAATTCTACAAAGTCTCTATAATAATGTGCTTCAGGAGCAGCGCAAATCCACCTAGGGAGGAATTAAGTCCATAAATGGCACAACGCTGACTGCACTATCAGCACCGTTCTATCATACTCCTAATAAACCCCACCCTAGTGCACTCATTGTCAGTCTTTAGTCTAATTAGTGTCAGTTAGTTACTATGCTAGTTAAAGTTTTGTAATCTCTTGTTATCTTCATAATAAATGTTATTAAAAATGTTGAAGTGGTTCAACTTTATTTAACTATATCCTCTCAGCGATAGATGTGTTGTTGATAACGGGGATTCGGTAATGGTTTAATAATTATAAATACAAAAAAACAGTGTTTTTTATGTTTGATAGAATCCAATGTAGCTAAATAATTGGCGAGCATAGTGGAAGTACAAATCAAGTTAGGTACTGAAAAATTTAAAATATTGGGTTTAGAACAACACAGTGCATATTTACTATTAAAACTATTTTATCAAAATTATTAAAAAGTTTTATTTTTACTTTTTTTGCTAATCCATAGTATATTACCGTTTCATTCTGATATTGAATAAATATTGACTCAGTAGCAAATAAAGAATAATTAAAAATTAAGTTTTCTGTGAAAATATCTACAAATAGTTGATAAAAATAGAAGAACTAAAATCTATCAGTTGAATATACAATTTATGTTTACTGTCATACACCTCCAGCCAGCAACAATGCAGGTTTATGTAACACTATTTGTTTGTCGATCCTAAACTTAATAACCCATCAGGATAAGGGTATCCATGCAAAGAAGATGAAAGTGAAAGCCGAAGTGGAGGGAAGGAGGATATGACATGATGAAAGATAATTGGGTACGGTTAGGGCGGGCCATATTTTAGGGGAGCGAGTTCTCGTTTATTTTGTAGGCCTGGCTTTGTTATGCAGTGGCTCATGTAGTCTACGCCAATTTGTCCCTGATGAGGAATTAGCCTGAAGCAACTTCTCAGCGTCTCATCAATTTGTATCGGATAGATCCAGTATATAACACGGTTAAGTCACATTAAATAAGCTATTATGGCATCCCAAGGTCCTTTATCGAAATTATCCCTTTAAAATAATAATTACGATATTTATTAGGCGTTTTAGGGTGACATGAGACAGTGGACATACCGGAAGGAAAAAAAACAGATGTTGCCAAAAAAATATTGAGGCAGAATAACTTGGTTACATCAGTTTAAAAAATATAATTTGTGTCAGCATACGTTGTAAGGATAGTGTAGGGATGAGCTGGGATGTCAGATGTATAAACTGTATAAAGGATCGGGCCAAGGATACTACCTTGAGATAAAATATTTTAAAAATGAGAAAGATGATTTAACCTATTATTCGGTACATTTATTTCAAAAGTATATTCTTGAGAGAATTGCCATCTGCCGAAATCCCCCTCTCCTCATATTCGTCAGCATTATAAACAAAATAGATATGAAATAAATCTCTATGTTTGTACTCGGAGTATGCACTTGCTTTTACGTATGAGCTGATATTTTTGAAAGTAGTATAAGTACATTTTTTCACATAAACGATACATAAGCTTTCGATGTAATTCCTTTAGAAACCCTAAGTTGTCCTATCCTTAGGAGGGAACATAAAATAGCGGTTCCGAGTCTATGCGATCTGGCACTGCTTATAGATACTTATCATGTTTATTTTTCGATAAAAACAAATTCAAGACTCCTAGTGTAGTATCGTCCAATCAAACATACTTGCATAAAGTGCTTTTAAACGGACAGAGTAATATAAGTACAATCCCTAATTTAATTGAAATTAAACCAACAAAACGATACCTGAAAATTAGAAATGAAAAAAACATCACTTAGCTCACACGTACTTATATCATTGTGAAGTTAGTGAATAAATTACAAATTAATCGCGTAAAGATGCAAATTTAATAAAACAATTTATATTGCTGTTTGTGAAAACAGTTAAATTAATTCCCTTCTCTCTAAAGCCGGGGAATGATTATATCTCTGTGATATACACCTGTGAACTAATTAACTTAAAAATATATATTGGCATTATTATAATCTATATGATGGAATAAACAGAGTATAATCGATTTAAATTTATTAATCTGAACGCCATACCAAACAGTTTATATTTACATTACTAAGATTACATATTTCATTTTGTTTTTTCAACTTTTGTTTTTAGAAAACTAGTTTAATAAACCACAGAAACAAAACACAAAATAACATCGTCAGTGACTGCATATTTGAAAACAAAAGGGTTTCTTGCGGCGCATTTGTAATAATGATATTTATAAAAAGAATAAATAATGAAAACAAAATAAAATAAATGTTTTGGTTTTTGAAAAACATTAGTCATTTTTTAAGCCAACAGAAGTATTTTATAAGTCTTAAATTGAAATACTGTTCGCTCAAAAGAGATCTTAACCAATTCAATGAGTATATTAATAATTTATTGCATGGTTTAAGAGTTTATTTTACTTAAAAAGTAGTAATTAAAAATAATTTAATTTACGTGTACATAAAATATACATCAGTAGAACTCAAATTACCTTAGCCTATTGGATATAAATTAGAATACATTATCTAACTACGTTTAAAATAAATTATTGCCAGCTTTAAACCATACAATTGTATAACTGATTAACTGTTTAAAATCAGATAAAACTATATTCACTCAAAATTAGTAAAAAAATATCATTTGAAATTGTAAATGGAAGTACATTATAGTATATGTATGGATAAATTTAAATAGAAGGTAACTGATGGTTTCCATCTTATAATGAATATGATATGAATAAATAAATGTTTTGAATTAACGGAGTAATTTTGAATGAGAAGTGGTACTTCACTTAAAACGATTTGTGGAATCGAGCTTTGTTTGGCAGTTACAAAAAAAAATTAATTATCACAAAAAAATGAAAAAGCAATATATGTATGTATATATATATATATATATATATATATATATATATATATATATATATATATATATATATATATATATATATATATACTGACGTGCTGTGTTATAAATGATTTTATAACACACACGTCAGTAGATCCAGCTTTTGTTCTCAAGTTATCTTTGTAACGTCATAACTTATCTCGATCCATTAGTCGATGAAAAATATCGTAAAATGTTGGCAGATATATAAGTTAATTTATCCAAGAGGATTACGGTTGTCAGAAACGTTGTCAAATGTTCTACATCATTTTAAGCTGTCACCAGCTCGTGAAAATTGAAATTTGTGAGCTTAATCTCTTTGAATCAATAAACCATTTTTAATTTCCTTTAAAGCATTTAACCATGCACACTTTTTCTGCAATCCCCTTTTTTTAAATATCTTAAAATGTACTGCCAGCCTTTGACCTTCAACTACTATATTTGTTTTTCTTAGTTATTATGCGGATGCAATTTTACATTTTTTTGTAAGTGAGTGTTTTGTAAGTGAGGTTCTGTACTGTTTTTTGACGTGAATATATCTTTAAAATTGCGAATAAACTAATGATAACAAAATAGGGGGATACAGTTTGGTGTAGCTGCTACATATCTGTGACCACCCCAAATTCAATTGGACAACATTAGGATAGCTAAAGGATAAAACAATTCATTACGGTAAGTGAGAACTGTGAAGCATCGCGCGGGGCACTGCCATTATGAGGTCATTATGCTGCTTTTCGAGATTTCCATGCAGTATAACATTTGACTCGGAGAAGTTACGACGTTTGTTTAAGTTTCAGTCGTCAAAATCTATCGAATGTAATAAAACAATAGTATATAATAGTGACAGTGGATATAATAAGCTGCTATTTTAAAAAAATATCATCCAAAATATATAATATCGGCCTTTACGCTTCGAAAAGGAAAATCCCAATATACAGATCGTATACGGTTGGAAAGGACTTCTCAAGAACGATCGAACGGGATAAATAATAATATTTTATATAAAAAATATTACTCGTTCGTAAACGTATTCACGTACAAAACACGGCCTCGTCAATGGCCCACCCAAACTCCATTTTTTTACAATAAGATCAATCGATAAAAATGGTAGGTGAAATTTTATTACTCGAAGAAATGGTTGCGAAAAATTCCAAAACAATTAACAATTATACTGGCTATACTTTGCAGAACCACAGTGAGAGTTAATGAAATGTGTAATTACAATGACAGAAGAGGCACAAAAAAGTCTCAACTTCTAAAAAAAGGACGCATTAAAACCGCGTAAAAACATTATCATCAATCCTGCTTGGAAAATAAAAATAAAAAATTCTTAATGTATTACTAACGAACACAGATATTCGGTGTAGTTGGTATACATGTAGTTAGTTGGCTTTATTCATCTAGTTTTATTAACAAACTGGAAATGAAAAGTATTAAATGAAAAGATATAATAATAACTGATACCTTTTATGGCAAGCATACATAAATTACAATAATGATTATTTTCTTGAATTGATTATTAATTATTTATCTATGATTTTTAGTTAGTGTAATGTTATGGTTATGGTTGGTGTTATCGCTTGATGTAATGATTATGTTACGAACTTTATTTTGAATACAATCTACATTTTGGGCGTTTTTATTTAATCAATTTAAATAAAAAATAGAACCGAAAACCCCAAAACCTGGTGACACTATTTTTACATCTCCGCGCTTCAATTCTTACACCAGAATTTCAAAGCTATTCAAATATTTTGAAACATGAGTGACACACTCCATTGTCCCATCAAGGTTGATGGATGCCATGGTGTCATTTTAGTGATAAGGGTGAAGATAAGAACACAATACCCTGGATCGACATGAGAGTGGCTTTGCCCTTGTTCCGGAATTGCCTTTTTTCTTCTCGATTTTCGTTAGGAGATTGAAGAAGATCCGGGAAAAGGAACAAATGAAGTTCTCTTGTCGAGAAGTGCAAGGGAGGTATTCATCGTTTCACCGTGAAACTTCGGAAGATATCAAAACTATTCCTGTGAAATAGATTTTTTGATAATATTTACCTCCTAAATTGCTGGTGATATGGACCCGTATGTAGGAAAATTCCATGTTTTGCGATCGAACTCGCATAGTATAGTTGAGAAAATAGCAATATATAGGTGGTGTATTGGCGTGATTACCTATAAATGTTTGTGTTGTTTATCAACAATATTTTATAAAGCGAGCCATAGGTCATGAGTGTTTTCCTCCTTTAAATACCAAAAACAAACAGCATATAAGTGGAGAACCAATACTACTCATCAGACGATACTCAGTTATTTGCCTACTATCATTATTTATAATGTTTATTAATTCATTTAACATCACTTCATGTGCTGCTATGGCTAATCGGAAGATGCTGCATTGGGAGCTCTAATTTTTTCTTATCCGTTTCATTAGGATTTTTACGAGTGCCTGATATCTTACAGGCTCAGGACTCCCGTTTAACGTCCCTTCCGAAGGGCGGCATAACCTAGGATTTTTTATCTCCTTTAAAAATCCTAGAGCCACCTGCCGGACTATGAGCCCATGCGTTTGGGCTACTAAGCTTATTATGCTAACTACTAGACCACAGGTCACACCTTTTTATAATGTATTAGCTCACACGACAGAAGTTGTTTAGAAGGATAAATTAATTTTAAAAACATTATCCATCGGATCGCTATGTATCATACAGACCATATTTGGTTTTGGAAGAGATAAGTTTAAATAAGAATCATAAAACATTATGGTTATAAGAACTAGGTCAGTCAGGCAGGTAGCAACAACCCCTTGTGAGGGGGTTGAAGCTATATGAAACAGAGAGGGAGGGGGAGGGGTTCGAAGACTTTCTTCTGGAAGAAGGACATTGTCGAAGGCACTTCTTGTGAAAGAGTAAAACCATGAGTAGTCAGGCAGTGGAAATATGGAGAAGCTTGCTCAGAACATAGAAAACAACCAGATCCGGGTAAGACTTGCCGTAGAACCAAGAACTATTTATGCAACCCAGCTTATTGTTAATTTCCTTTATTCTATGACATTCTCCTATCGATCTGAATCATTATTGCTCCTATCTTAATGTTTATTTTAAAGGGTAATAAAATTAAGTACTTTGATGAATAATGTATATTCATTAAAATTATTTCATAATATTCATATATATATACATTATTTAATAATGTATTATTCATTAAAATCAGGTGCTTACACATTCCAGATGCAGTAGATCTAAATTAATAAATACTATATTGATGGTTTAATTATGGTATTAAGTTGACTGATAAGTAAACCGATGAACACATACGTAAACCGATGAACAACTAACCTCTGTAAAAAAAATCCAATCAATACTAAAGTTAGGGCCTTAAAAGAAATAATAAGTAGAGTAATTAAAATATTACTCGGCGTATAGTAGGTGTAGAGGGAGCGGAGTGGCTCAGTAGTAGAGCACTGAGTTGCCATGGCGAAAATCCTGGTTCTAATCCCGCTGGAAAGACTTTTATTTAGTCTGTTAGCGACTGTAAATACATCATATGATATCTAGGACCCTCCTGGAGCTCACTCAGTATCTATAAAGTGGGTACCCAAAATATGGGGAAAAATGAGGAGCGTGATATAGGAAAAATCACCTCCCTGTATAATCACTGTTCATGAAACAGTACAGTCTCTACCATGCGCTGAACCCTATGTTGTTGAACATTAAATGTTCAAGTGGTACAGTTTTTTCTTTAATTATCTTATAAACCATTCTTGAACCCGCTTAAACACGAAAAAAGTCATTAATCGTTTCAATGGTTTAGTAGGAATTCATTGACTTTTACACGAACCTCAGAGTTTTTATATCAAGAAGATTGTTGACTTAAACTAACATTAAATCTATTAATGTTCCAAAGAAGTCAATGATGACAAAGATAGGTAACTAGCAGATCAAATCTAGTCCGTAATTGTTTGAAAAGACCTGTAAATAACTTTATGAAGAAAAAAATAATGAGGAGTTTTCTGAATCATAAATATCTGAACTATTAATAGAAAAAAGTAATAGTGATAAGTGATAAGAACTGATAATGGACAGACTTAATAAAAACATTCGGAGCCCTTAGATTTTTCACCTTGCAATCATAAAAAGAAGTATTGTTGGATTTTTGTTTCAGCTCTAAATCACGGTGTTATATAAATTGATATTTCACATAATACAAGACTCCGTATAGAATAGTAGCGAGATCATTACAACGATGTTGAAGAAATTTGAGACAACTATATATGAAGAACTTAGTCACGGAGATTAAATTTATATTATTATTTTTTCAAAACCCTATTCACATGTTCCATGAATAATTCAGTTATGAAATATGAAAATAAAACCTCGGAGGACCACTGGACATCTGGGCCGAGTGATAAGGATAACAATAGGAGCCTTATCAGTCGAGGGCCGAGCCCAAACAGGGTTCGCCCAGAGATCGTGGACCCTCCGGCCCATATCGATCCCGAGACTCTTCTCCAGTCTGGAGGAGGGTAGCCTCTTTATCCCTTCGGCTAATGGAAGAGTATTGTCACCAGAATATCCTGTGATTAATCACTGACCATGTGAGTAATTAAGGTGTTTTTGTCGGGGATCTCTAAAGGGTTGGAGTACAAACTTCCACGACATAGTAACACTCTTTGAACATGTGGTGAAATTATTTTATCTGAGCACTTCAAGAGGCATAAGTGATAAAACAGCTTATTATGCACCACTAGCAATATTGCCGTTTTGCTTCGAAGAAATTAATGAATTCAACCAGTTCCGAATGATTTTGGTTTACCTCATACTATTTTGAAACAATTTCTAGTAATGATCCTATATTTACTTGGCATTGGAATATCGCAAATGTGGGTACCCTTAATGGGGGGAACTGGCGGTTGACCGTCATATCGTACAAATCACCTCTCTGCAAACCGTTGTCCTAGAAACCGTAATTTTTTTAGAAAGATTTTAAGAAATAATTTTAGAAATGATTTTTAGAAATAAGATTTTTAGAAATTTCGCAAC
The DNA here is from genome assembly GCA_037127475.1 of Arma custos. Classification (NCBI taxonomy): domain Eukaryota; kingdom Metazoa; phylum Arthropoda; class Insecta; order Hemiptera; family Pentatomidae; genus Arma; species Arma custos. Next base: position 90,063,726 of record CM073760.1, on the reverse strand, counting down.
AAATGGAAATCTTACAGTTTTACAGGGTTTGACTTTTTAACTTTAAAAACCTAGGGATTACGAGACTAATTCGTTCATGGGATCTACAGGAAAATTAAGGGATGTAATCTGTTATTTTGAGGGATCTATTTATTTCGAGTTAAATGGGATCCAATAAATAAGCGAAATCGAAGGAATGATTTTTTTTTTTAAATAATGAAAAATGGTTTTTAAACAATTATCGTATAATGTATAGTGAATTGGCCAATTTTTTAATTATTCGTTAAAATACAATCCAGCAACCCCTTTTTTGTACAACAAACTCTTAACGTTGGTTCATATACATTATAAAAAAAACTTTTTCAAAGATTGAGGAGTAAAATAAATTCTTAATAATTAACACTTCCCATAGAGTGAATAATCTTTAAACTACATCAAATCCAATGAAATATTAGTCCGATCTTCTACCTTGGAATTCATCTAGACAAAGGTTGTTTGTTCATTTAACGTCACTTTATGCCGCCATGGCTAATCGGACGATGCTACAGTGGGAACCCACTAAATTTTGCCTATCCAGGTTTAATTAGCATAGGGATTTTTAACGAGGTTTTTTAAAATCCTATGGCCACCTGCCAGGCTAAGAACCCGCGACCTTGGGTTTGTTACGCTAATCACTAGACCACAGGTCACCGTTAAAAACAATAACCATAAATATTTTTTTAAATACTCGCACTGTAACGATATTTTGCTCAGAAAAAGATTTTTTTTATTTTTTGGTAAGAAAAAAATGCATGTTTATTTCATTCCTTTTTGTTTATTTATTATAATTATTATTCTTGTTAATTTCATGTATTACAATAATAAAAAATAAATAAATCCTCTTATTTGTGGCTTTATGCGTCGAGTGAAAAAATAATATTTTTTTACAAATAAAATGTATTTATTTTATTTTATTTTAATTTTTTTAGCGACAGTTCGACTGCTGGGGCCAATAGCCTAGACTGCTCTTCTTATATTTCTTGGATTAACTTGATGAGTTTTAGGTACATCAGAGTCATCTGTAGTCCATTATTATTTGAAAAGTTGGCACGTTTAATGCCCAAATTTGTTCTTACTATCTTGCATTCAAATAGGTGCTTAATAAGTAATTAGTAATTAATAAGTATAATAAGCACGGAATTGTAAACAGAATTATTTAATTTACTTACAGAAAAAATAAAATAAAAAAAATATAGACCGAAAAAGGCCTGGATGAAATGTCTCTTTTCGAGATATTAGTTTCATGAATCATTTTATGGAATAAGGCCTGTCGAGAACTGCCCTGTGCAGTATTTAATCCGTCACTATTATAATTGCATTTTATAAAAACTTATGTTTTATCCACATTCAAACAAAATCATCCTTCTCTTCTCACATTTGAACAATTTTATAGCAGATTTTTTATGTTGTATATACATTTATATAATTTAATGCTAGTACGTCTTTTTTAAACGTATTTTTAATGTTCCGCCGATAAAAATGCGAAAGGCAGTCGTAGCTTCATTCATTTTTTAAGTATTTTCTATAATATGTAGACCTGGCTTGTTTCTGCCTAATTTGAGATTTATTTTAAATAGAATCAAAATAATTAATTTTTAAAATAAATTAAAACGTATAAATGGTGAAATTGATAGTACAAGTGAGAAATTAATTTCTAGGTTACTATTTACAATGAAATTATGTAGAAAGCATAACAAACACCCAAAATTGACTTGATTTTCAACGGGGTTTGGTATATTACAATATACTAAAGGGACCTAGTGTATTACAAAGGTGTTTAAAACACAGTGGCAGGATTGGTAACTTAAAAACACTTTTCCACCGTTATAAGGAAGCAAACTGTTACGTTGTTAATTTATCGGTATGAGTTTTTAAGCCATCAATTTATTTTTTATTAATAAAAAATAAATGGTTCATAACATATTAAAATTAAATTTCTAGTAAAATGTTAGTTAAAATAAAGTGAGGTGACGTGTGGGAAAATTCCATACAAGAAGAGTTGTCTCTAAATTAACAGAAAAGAAAAATATTTGTCGATATTTCATCTATTCAAGAGAATAATAAGAATAAATCGATTTTAAAGACATATTATATTAATTTTTTTTTTAACTTTTACATTTCTAAATGAGTAAAAATAGTTGATACCGTATGAAACAACAAATCATTCGGTTATATTTGACGAAAATTTCCATATCGCCTTTCTCCTGATATCCAAAAATGACTTTTTCACTTTTATGGCTAGTTCAGTAAAAAAATATTCCCTAAAACAACAATTTGTCTCTTAACTTTTCATGGTTTTTAGTCTAGTTCTGAACCTGAACTTTTGGGAGTATAAGGCATTGCTTGACTTAACCAGAGAAAACTGTAAAAAATAAAATTTCTAAAATTTGAAAATATCGTATTTTGATCCTGAATCCCTCTAATATTTCTATTTAATTTTAATTAATATTTTAAACCCTCTAATATTTTAATTTTAATATTTCATAATAATAGTTACTCCAAACGCGATGAATAAAAAGCTACAAATAATCGAATATTTCGTACAGTAATAAAACCAAATAAAATTCAAAAAATATGAGGTGCTTTTGGATTAATTAATAAGGAAGATCACCTCCTAGGTGACAAAGTGTTATAATTACAATTATTTGTGATTTGATTTTTAAATAATCAAATGTTTTTCCTTGTTACGATTTCCCAGTTGAGATACTCAAACTTGAAGATAGTATCCTGTACTTTGCATTATTCTGTTTTCTCTCGAGATTCCGTCCTGTGATAAAGGTCCATGAGATGGCTTCTCTGAATAGAATGCTACTTCAATGGGACCTAACCAGTAACCCAAGTTGTGCTGGAGGACGCCTGGAATGTGACGTGAAAAGAGATCACTCCGACTAACTTGTGGGAGAAGGGTCTCTTGTAAATACTTCCCTTCCAGCTACGCTATCTTGTGTAATAAAAATACTTTTATGTCAATTATTTATTCATAGTCAACAGTAATGGGATGCAGTAACAGCTAATTAAATAATAATTTAATAAACATATAACTTTAACAATTATGAGAAAGTGTGCTTTAATTTTTTTTTTTATATAAGACCCATATCTTATTATAACGATAAAATACACATTTCCACATTATTTTTGTTGATTAATTCATTAACATTCATTTATACATGCATACATATATTCCTTATTGAAGATACAGACTATGGAGATCTTTGGCTGTGAAACAATTATACATAATAGCAATCAATTTATTATTTTCTCGCTGTAGCACTATTGAAAAATGTGTCTTTTTTATACAAACAGTAATTTATATTTTTACGATAATATATACATTTCTATATTTTTTTGCTTATTAAATTACTTAGATTATAGACGCATACAAACATATTTTCCCTGTAGACCATGGTTTGCGCTATGTGATCTTTTTTGTGGACATAGATTACATAAACATAGATTACTAGGAAAATAGGCAGCCTGGAGAGGCTCTACCTTTTTTTGTTTCGAAATATACTTACTGATTGTCTGACCCTTTAACACTGTTTTTTTTGCAAATGACAAAGGTCATTGTCACAATCTAATGAATAGTCATAGAATACAATCTCTTTGATAATACAATTGCCGTATTTTGATTTGAAGAATAATATATTCGGCCAATAGGCCTCTAAAAAAAAGTATAATTTTGATTGTCATTTCAGTGATAGCTCGGTCTCTTTAAGTATCGTAAGTACAAAAACGAATATTTTATGCGAGAAGAAATTTATAATGGTTAAGAAACTTTTAAAATTACAAAACTCAAACGTACAAAAATTCAGTCCGGGTAAAGGTTTCCAATATATTTGCAAACCCTCTTTGTGTGTGTACATTTAGGAATAATATCTTCATTGATTTCTTAAACAAAATCCAGCCTGAAAAGTAATGTCCTTCTTTTTCGACTCATTTTTCTCGCTCTTTCAACAACAATTAAAGGTAAATTATGCAGCGTATTTACCAATAATATTTTAATAATACGTTGATATTAGTTAAATGTTAATGTAAAAGTAATCTTTCATAGTATAATTATGTTTAAACCATGAGTTAGAGACGGCTGACGTTTCAGCAGTTGAAATCAAGGATAAGAAAGAAAGTCGGATGACTGTTGCATGTATAAAGCCATAGATAGTTATAGATAAAACCTGAATGATTTATCCTTTATATATTATTTGAATTATAATTAGAATTATTTAAAACCTACGATCTAAACATAATCTATTTTTTCAATACATATCCTTTTTGAGTTCATCCACGAATTATGTAGATGAAGTTATGAGCGAAATGACAATTTCAGCCATATATCACTTCTTGTTATCGGAGGGAATATTACTAAAATTAATGATATTTTATTTTATCAGGTATTACAAAAAAATGTATATATATTCTATAACAGTCGAGAAACATTTCTGATATATTACATACACGTTTGTATACACATAAGATATTAAAAATTGTATCACATGAATTCAATAAGTACACAATAATATATCAAGAATAATAATAACTTTTCTTTTTATTAATTATTATTATGATAGAGATTATTTTTAAATATTTTTGTTTTGAAGAGAAAAGATTTGCCGTGGCCGGGATTTGAACCCAGGTCGTCTGCGTCTCCATCGCAGTGCTCTAAACCAATGAGCTACCAGGGGTCGTATCCCAGTCAGGCAAATCCGTTCTCTTCACCGATGTATATACGGAAAAATACCTTAATTAGAATCTTGTTGACTTACATCAATAAAGTATTTATAATTTATTTTTATTAATTATTATTTTGATAGTAACTATTTCTAAAATCTCTTGTTTGATGAGAAAGCGCCGCCAACGAACTACATACTAAACCCGCAACGCAGAAAGGTCTTGGGCAATTTTATAACTTTAGCGCTGCGTCAAAGTACTCGTGTTAGCTTCAAAAGTTTTTATTCAAAATATAAACTAATCTAATGTGGTGTAACGTGAATTCATAACAATCAACAACATCACGATTATTTTATATAATTGTCATTCGTCTTCTTTAACGTATGTATTTGTATATAATAATACCCTGTATAGAAACATGTATTGTTATTCTAGAGGGACTTGTCCCAGAATTAATAAAGACTTTATTATTATCATTATTTCTATATAGCTTTAGCGATATGTTGTGCATTCACAATTCATGCCTGTTTCCATCATACTAATTTTAAAGGTATAGTGAGCTCAAAGGTTCAATGTCGATTCCATTCAATCGCAGTTTTCATATTACCTTCCAAGGATTAAACTCTAAACACATATGATCCACCCTTAACATCTCATCTTTTTAATATTTGTTTTATGTGCTGCGTGGTTTTTATTAGCACCTATCAAAATATAGTAAATGCTCAACACAATATTCCCATCGACGCAATTGAGTGAATCAATCAATCGCCCAGCAACGGTTATGGTTTGCTATATAAAGCTCTATTTTTTTCTTTGGTTCATTCTTTTGTTTTAATATAACCAATTTTTCAAATCTAAGATAAATGGGCTCACATCAATACTGCTCTTAGCCTATTAAATCTGCCTTCAACGTTGATGTAAGGTAATCAAAATAAGGGTTCATTTAATATTTTGATAAACCCTAAAATTCTTTTCATAATTAACTAAATTTTTCAGTCTTCTTTATTTACTTGAATTATAATTTATTTTTATTAATTATTATTTTGATAGTAATTATTTTTAAATATTCTTGTTTTGAAGAGAAAGCGCCGCCAAAGAACTACATACTAAACCCGCAACGCAGAAAGGTCTTGGGCAATTTTATAACTTTAGCGCCGCGTCAAAGTACTCAATTCAATAACTAGAAAGATTTTACTTTTGTGTCTTCTTCAAAAAAGAGTTGTTTTTTTTAGGCTCAATTTTGATAGTTTTTTACTATTAACAATATAAAATAAGAAATAAAACTAAAATAGACAGGATAAAAGGTCGAAAATCCTGTGTGGTATATTTTATTCATATACTGTTTCATCTACAAAATAACCAATTATAAACAGCATAGCATGAATGTTCTTCAAACGTTAAAAGCATTAAAAAATATATATGAATATATGAATAGGTAAATATTTTATTACCTCTTACCAATTGTGACATGGTGCCAAATTCTGGATAGACAAGAGTTAGTAAATATTTTATATTCGAAAATAACGGTAGCGTTCAATATGACTTCATGCTTTTGTAGTTTTGTATAGTAAAATACATTACGGATGAAGGAATCATAGTTTTCCGTTTTTAATAAAGTTTTTGCAATAGATTTATTTAATAATACAAAGGCTGAATTCGAAATATTAATATAGATTTTCATTTCACATTTAAATAATTGTCCAATCTCAAATGAAAGCAAAAAATGGTAGCTGAAAATTATTTATTAAATTCCTAAATTATGTTTCAATGAACTATTTTTATTTATTTTTTCTATAAAAATATAGAGTGTATATCCTGTCTGTTAGTTTGTGTTTTATTAATTATTTTGTATTGATAATACTAGAAAAATATCAAAATGGAACCTTAAAAAAACAACTCTTTTTTGAAGAAAATACAAAAGCAGAATTAATTGAATTTACTTCAAGTAGAAAAGAATTTAGTTCATCATAAAAGATTTTCAGGGGTTATTTAAATATTAAATGTACTCTTATTTTGATTAGATTACATTAACGTTGAAGATATACATATATGGTTAAAATCCAGATCAAACAGCTCTCATTACACATTTTAGACAAACAAAACATAGATATAAACTTGATAAACCTAAAGTAATTCACAAAGAGAAAAATACTTTCAAACGGGATACAAAAGAAATGATAACTACAGAGAAATCTGAAAATCGCGCTGTAAACAAAAAATCGGCTGTTCAGGGTATAAGTATGTATTATGCAAATTTAATTCATCCTAAATAAAATATAATAGAAATAAATTTAATATGATTCAACAATCAAATAAACTGTTGCTCCTAAAAACACATTACTTACTCATTTACCTCAACTCCTTACATTTCATGAAGTATTGGGGGTAATTGCCTGATAAATGATTTAGTATCAATTGTAAAAAAACTTGTAAGTACAACTTATCTATAATTATCTATTATCATAGATCTATTATAATAAATTAAGTATAATTATCAATAATTAAAATCTTACACGTTTCATTTATAATTAATGCTTTCACTAAAAGTTTATTTTTCTCTTTAGGGAATTAATATGAGCAAAACCTAGTCTAGAAATGTCGGAAAAGAAATTTAAAAACTGAATCACGATATATATATATATATATATATATATATATATATATATATATATATATATATATATATATATATACATAAACCCGGTAAATATCAAAATGTGCATGTTATATTTGGAACAGATTTCTCTTTGAAATATTTTGTTATTAAAAGGCATATTTATTTCACATATATACTTTTTAAGCTTTGCCTCCTTCCTGTGCGTGCAGTACTCGTATCTCCGCCTTTATAATATCCTATCCGTTGAGGGAAAAACCTGGTTATGTGACAGCGGTCCTAATAAATAACAGTCTTTAGTCTTAGGAAATCCCCTCCTCAGTCCCAGAAGGTCTACATAAGGCGGGAACATCTCAAACGCTGAAGCGGGAAATTAAACACAGGATTACAGAGCAACATAAATAATTTTAGGCTTAAATGGTATAACCGTGCCATTACTCTTATTTCTTCTCTAGGAAGATGATCCCTATACAGAATAAAAAAATATGTATTATGTAATGTATCATTAATATGGCTTAACCCTGATTAAATTTGTACCATATTGTAATGTCTAGTCTAATCGTTTTCTACCAAAAATACAAATCAATGGAGATTGGACCAATAAAACATTTTGTTTTGTGTCCTGCTTTGGGTTTTTCGTTATATGGATATTATTCCTGTGATGATTACAAAAAATAAAGGAGAGGAGGTAAAATAAAACATTCAGACGCGCACTACTGTCTTCATTTGAAATCTGTATAGCTTTTTTTAGAAAACTAAAAAATTTGTAGTTATAAATAACATAACAATGTAGATTAAAGAGAATCGGCTAGTTAAAAAAATAAAATATGTCACGCACCATGAATGACTTAACGTTTAATAAATGTTTACCATATTGTAATGCCTAGTAGAATAGTTTTGTATCAAAAGTATGAATCAACCTATATTAAAATAAAAAAACACTGTGTTATGCATAATGCTTTAGATTTTACGTTTAACATTTTTTAGTTCATAATTTGCTGTAGTGAGTACAAAAAATTTAAAGTTTTGGATAGGAGATAAAGGAACATTCAGACATAAATTAAACCTTCACTTGAAATCATATGGTCAATTTAGATTTTTTTTTTATAAACTTTTAATTAAATAAACATAAACATATAGAGTAATGAAAATAATCTAGATAAAAAAATACTATTTAACGCATCATGAATATAGCATAACTGTTAATAAATATTTACCATATCTATTTGTATATTTTTTTACCAAAAGTATAAATCAATGATCCTCAGAATAATAAAACATTAAATTTTGTGTCACGCTTTGGAATGTACATTTAAAGAATATTATTCATTGCACAATTGGCACTGATGATTAAAAAAAATGTTTACTGTTGAGAGGAGAAATAATTAAACAATCAGATATAGATTATAATCTTCCATATTATGGCCGATTAAAAGTTTTTAAAATAATTTGTAGGAATAATTAAACATAAAAATATTGAGTGAAGAAAACCCAACGTATTTTATTCTTTTTTATTATGATATTCCAAAGTGTTTTAATCTTTACTACATAATATATATTTATTTATAGATTTTCGTTTTTTTTAATTTATAAACTACAATAAATTGGGGTCGATCTGGAAATCTGAAACATGCTTCGGCTGATTAAACTAGCTTTGAAAATCCCTTAAAATCATTCCTGCTTCAGAAATAATCGTCATCTTCCAGTCTCAATGGTCTAAAGAGCTTGATATAATTTTAAAAAGTATTTTCTAATCTGTAATGCCATATGTTTAATATAAATATATTTATTTACCTGTTATATTTGAAAATAAGTCGATTTTTGTAATTTTCCCGATATCTAAAGGTTTCCATTTTAATTTATTTTAAATTGCAAAAAAAAAAAATGGGCAAATGTTTTTATCACTTAGCACTTAGCAAAGTGTGGAGTTTTGAAACCTGTGCACATTTAAAATTTTATTATGAAATAACACCTACTCAATAAAATATCTTAAAAGAATAAACGATTTTTTTTTATCCAAATGGACTTAAGATACTTTCTCAACAACAGAATATGCGGGTATCACCATGCAGATGAAAGTAAATGAAGTTTACTCCGACGAAATGGAACTAGAAAATTGTGTACTTCAAGGCTAAGTTCTTAGTGTATCTTTATATCGCAGATCGGATAACTCTCCCAGTAAAAGGGTTTCTTTACGCCGATGATTTATTACTCTGCTGCAAAGGAAGGGATCTAAACCTAGCACGACAGGTCGTGCAATGGACGATTGCCCAACTAGAAGACGGGGAAAGAGAGACTGGTTTCGGATTCTCTTCTGAAATATCACAGGCTATAATTATTTCAAGAACAAATAAATCGGAAAATCTAAGTAATAATGTCATAAACAATAGCAAAATTAATTTTTATAAAGAAATGAAAATTGTTGGGCTGTTATTGGATCAGAAATTAAAAAGGAAAGGCCACATTGAAAAATTAAAACAGGGCTTCATTAAAAGGTTAAACGTCTTAAAAATACTTTCCCACCGAAGCTTGGGAGCAGACAGAAAAATAATGTTGACAGCATACAGAACAACTTATTTAGACAAATCCATTCTCTTCACCGATCCTATATCCCCGCGTTCTCGCAAATTTTGCGATATATACACTTTTTTTTTACATGTAACTCAGAACCGAGAGGACAGGTTTATTGTTTAAATCACTAGTTCTTCATCGTCAATATAGCAAAGGTTTATTGACAAAAGCAACCATAATAAAAAGGCGTCAATCTTACCTAAAAAAAGGTATGAAATCAGTGCGGGGTGTTGTACAGGAAGCACATGCCAATGGCGAATGAACAAGCTAAACTCTATCTTTTCGTGTGAAGTATGGGCAATATTAAAAAAATGCAAACATATAGCAAGTAATGGCATTGAGAAATCTGTCGTAGTAACTGACTCACTATCAGTGATAAATGCATTAGAACAGCTTTGGACAAGAAACTCAGTTTTACAGAAAATTCATAGCATGAATATGGCCTTAAGGGAAAATAATAAAACCGCTTCACCCTTCGATGTAGGCATAAGCGGCAACGAACGAGCTGATGCGGGACTAAAGCAGCTGCAAAGTGTGATGCACCCCTGTTAAGATCCACCTTTTTGCCCGAATGGCTGGCAGTGATAAGAAATAAAATTAATGAAAATTGGGGGTGTAGAGTTCCGCAAAACCACCTCCGTCAAATAAAAGAAAAAAACACTGCTTGGATCCCTCCAGTGGACCTAACGCCTAAAGAGTGCAGTGTAATAAGCAGGCCCACTAAGCTGATCCATCTCCATCTACTTTGGGCAGTACCAACCTACACGATACTGTACCTGTAAATTACCGGAAAGCACCTATTTGAATGAAAGAAGAACAAATTTAGTCATTGAAACGTGCCAACATTTCAAAAATGATAATGAACTACAGAGGAATCTGATGTACCTGAAACTCATGAAGTTAATCCAAGAAATGTAAAAAGAGCATTCATCCCTAATGGCCCCAGCAGTCGAAGTGACGTTGAAAAAAAATCAAATAAAAAAGAACATTTTATTTATTAAAAAAAATATATTTTTTCATTCGACATAAAGTCGCCCATGAGACGATTTATTTATTTTTTGGAATGAAATAAACAAGTATTTCAAAGTGACGACTAAAACATTTTTTGAACGAAAATCGTTACTATGTGAGTATTTAAAAAAGTTTTAATTATTTGTTATTGTTGTTTTTATTAAAATATGATTATAACATTTTTCAAGATGAATTCCAAGGTAGAAGATCGTTTTAATATTTCATTGGATTTGATTTAGTTTACAGATTATTGGTTCTATGGGAATAAATGAGATCGACACAACAAATTGTAATAATAATAAGTTTTTTAATAATCTTAATAATCTTAGATACATCAACTGCTATAATTTTCTTTAAAAAAAAAAACACAAAAAAATGCGGATTCTTCTTATGCTATTCGATACACAGGCTCCGAGAAGGATTAGGATGGAGAGAAGATAGTATCTATCGGCATGTTACGCTTGCCTCCCTGGGCCGATCTTACTCCGGGTAACAAGAAGGATCTATGTCCAGCCAGCTTCGGATAATGGATGGTTTTCTCTTCTTTCCGCCCGGGCACGGTGTGGTTTTATCTCACTACGCCAGGTGCAATTTATTATTATTTATTCTTTCTTCCTTTCTAAGGCATTATATTTTGAAACTAAGGCTGCAGTCATTATTTTAGCTTTCTTTCTTATCGTAAACTTCACAATATTTCACGACTAATGTTAGTGAGAAGTACCATTCTGTATTCTCTACCATTCCCATTCACGCCAGTCATAATTTAAACTATTCAAGAATTATTTCAATTTATAGATAAAATGAATTAATACATAGTTATAAACAAAATGTTCGGGATTGATACTGGAAATTGCTGCGCATGTAGGCCAAATAAAAAAACTAAAGTAAAAAATGTGTTTTATTTTTCAATTTATTTTTTGAATATTGACTTTTATGATCGCGAATCAAAAACGATCCCAATTTATTATATCTTTGTATACGATTCACTATATTATATATATTATTATATTCTATTCATTACATATTATTCATATCATACGAGAAACAATCCGATTCATTATATTTTTGGAATGAATGAATATAAAAAGATCAATTAACCTTACAAATATTTCTTTGCTATTTATTTTTATTTTGGCTCTTAGAGTCAAAAATATTGTTAGTGCAAAAAATACCATATAGTTTACCATATTCGAGATTTAAAATGAAGCATTGAAACGAAATCTCAGGAATCATCTAAAACAAGTTTGCCAAGATTAGTGATTCATCGACTATGCCCTATCCACAAATAACATAACAAAACAGTGGCTATGAAAATGTAATGGTGTAGTAGATATCAATTATTATTAAACAATGAATAATTTTTACCGTCCTAAATGATGCCTACCCTAAATTCTTGCGTATACATATAGAATAGTATTTTACTAAAGAATTTGAGCTACAAATCTTGTGAAATCTGGTATTTAAAAGTAATACAGCATACTGCAATATTAATCAGTTAATTTGTTTGCTTTTCTTGCAAGTAAATAGCATTGTTGTAATAAATAAATAAATGAAAATATTAACTGGATAATTCACATTTGCTTTATTAGAAGTAATTAAGATTATTATAATGAAACGATATGTGGAAACATTAATCGGTTAATTTCGTTTTGCTATGCTAGAATTTGATAACATTTGTTTAATAAAACGATTTATAATAATACAAATTTGTTTATTTCTTTTTAATTTCTAGTAAGTAAATACAATTGTTTTAATGAGACTATTTAACCACACGAATTGTTTTAATTAAACATTAGTCGGTTAATTTATTTTGATACTTAAAATTAAATAAGAATGTTTTAATTAACCGATAGTGCTGTTATTTTTTGGTATAAGTCCATTTTAGAAAAAAAAATCGTTTATTCTTTGAAATCATTATTATTTCGAAATAAAATTTAAATGCTAAGTGATAAAAACTTTTTCCCGTCTGCCCATATTTTCGAAGTAATTCAAATGGATACCTTTAGTAAATATGAAAAAAATGAACTTGTTACACATTAAAAAATAACAGTTCATATAAAGATCCTAAAATGTATTGATCCGCTAATAATAATAAAATCTCGTTTTATCCGTAATAACTACAGCTTCTTGATAGTAACACCAATATCCTCGGTCGCTTAAATGGATGTGGAAAAACATACATCCTACAATTGCGAGGAATATGGTGAATACATAATCCACCGATATTGCTAAGACAATAATGGAACCCAAGGACCCATCCTGGCGAACCCGTTCCGTACATTAGAGGTAACCGGAGGTGGAGTCAAACAGATTGGGTTACCCTATAATACGTTTCCACAGGTCGCCTATAAAGGTGAGCCTTTCTCCTGATAGATGAGCCTTGAAGACTCCCAAGGGCGTCATAAACTCTAATTGCTACAATTACCTCAACCCCACAGGAAAAAATCTACCTGCTTTGCAGTGAGGCTGTTTTAAAACGGGTTGGTTTCCCCTGTCTAGAGAGGAATCATTAAAATCAATGCCGGGAAAGAAATATAATTTAATGAATCTTTATTAATTACAGAGAAAATGATAATATTAGATGCTTACATGTATTTTGTTGAGCGACTATATATTGGTTAATATGCAAAATATCAATACAAACAGTTTGGATCACGATAAACTCCATGATTCACTACATAAAATACAAAAACACTCATAAAATAACAGTTTTCCATTAATTTGTATTAAGTTATTCAGTGTATACAGAACGGAATGCACAAACTTTGATTTTCGACATCTACTACTTTTGTTGTTTGAATTGAAAAAAATTACTACCAAAGCCCATTAAATACATTTAGAAACTTATTATGTGTGCTTCTCCGTTATTTTCCTAGTTTGGGTTTTGGTTTCAACAATTGAAAATCGGTGGATTTGATTTTAATGACCAAGAACGGCCTAGAGGGCCAAAAAAGTTGAAATACATTGAATTCCATGACGTATTTGTACAAAGCTCTTGGTTCAAACCCTGCTACTGGCGAGACTTTTATTTAGTTTGTTAGCGGCAGGAGATGGATCATATAGGTCCTAGGACACTCCTGGGGCTCACCCTGCCTGTATACATTGAGTACCCAAAATAAGGAGAAAACCTAGCTGTTTAGTGTGATCTAAGACAAATCATCTCCCTTCACAAACGATGTCCATGAAACAGTACTGTCTCTACCATGTACTGAACCCCAGACCCGTTCACGGATTTCAGTGGTACAGTTTTTTTTTTTTTTATTCGAACAAAACCCTGCTCAAACCCTTAAAGAAGACACCTTACCATTGAAGAGTCAACTGCTAAACGTTTACAATTTTTAATCAATTTCAATTTCTCAAAAAAAGGAAAACTCATTTGATCGAATCATGTTCATTAATACACCTTGTAATAAATGTCTATGTAGTAGTAAATGGCCTAAACGAAACCCTGCGGGTCATTTCTGTCATGTTGCCGCATTAAGTCCCAGTAGAGCGGCTGCAGAATGAACTCTGTAATTGACACTGAAGCACTAGTGATTAGCCCAACTTTTTTCCCTAGTACTCATGTTACAAGAGAAAATTGATTTCTATTTCTACCTGTTTCCGTAAGGTGATAGTATGACATGTGACATTGTACACCTACATTTTTAAGACATTTTCTTTTTCTTTTGTATTAGGTCTATCTATCTCAAAATTTAGAAAACGTTACGCTACTTTTTTGTCTTCTAAAAGTCGAAAAGAAAAAAATGTGGACTTTATTAAAGCATTATTCATCGGGTGTACTAATACGTGTGAATCCCAATTCAATTCTTATCTGTAGACATTATTTATTTCTTTTATCTGAAATTATTGGCATCTACTTATTTTAAAAGTAGGCAATGTGATGTTTTCCAGAATCTGAAAACTGGATTAATCTGGATTCATTCATTTCATCAATTACAAAAAATGTAATTCTCGTAGAAGTAGATATGTAAAATAATGTATAATCTTGTACACTTCAAGAAATGAACCAGCCTGCTATAAGTGATGATAATATAATTATTTTTTGGAAAGTGACTATCATGAAATTTTATTCAAGTTGGTATGCACCATTTTTACTTATTGGTTTATTCAATCGAGGTTGACTTTCACTAAAAGAATACACCATTCTCGAAACAAAAATGTAATGTTTTCAGATAATACAATTTTATTTATAAATAATTTATTATTTTAGATACTCTGTTATTTTGTAAATAATGAAGGTTCAGGAAAAAAAATAGACTGTTCCTTTTTTTTCAAATAATTTTTAAAAAATATGTTTAGATAATGCAGCGTTTGCAGCAAAGTTCTTAATATAAGTTTATTACAAAAATATCATCTCGGAAATCATTTTTCACAATTTTTTTAAATAAGAAATAAATTCTTGTTCGTCTGACAAACATTTAAAATAAAATTTATTTTATATTTCAAAAAATTAAAAACGAAATAAGGGTGTAAATAATTTTATTTAAATTTTAAGTTAACAAATAACAAAAACATTATTTTGTTAATTATCGTGCCCTTACGCCTGTTAAATAAATCCCTTTAAAGGAGTATCCAAATTAAGCTGGGATCAGTAAGATAGTCCTACTGGAATACAAAAGATGGTTAAAAATCAATTTCATATACAGTGAAAATATGCAATATTTTACTAAACTAAAATGTTTCACTCATTAGTACCAATAATAATATCAAAGAAGAATAAATTAAATTTGCAATCTTGGGTCATTTACAAATTTACTCATATGGTGTGATACGCGGTATAGGTACTATATTTTTTTTTCTATTATTCAAAAATTAATAAAGAATATAGATAATATATTATATAATACTGGTAGCTTGTTTCTGATCCTGAAGACATCATCATAAGATATCTTATCATCAATTAGTGGAGTGTTTATATATCAACTGAAGATATCCTAACCATGCAGAACGGAGAGTGTTTTAGATCAAAAGAGTCTGTACCAGGGAAATCATTTGCCTCAATAACAAAATCAACCCGTACACCTCAAAAAGACCAAGGTATTGTATTCTCGGCTATTGAAAATACTCCTATGATAAGGTATGTAGTTGCTGTTGGCGAGCTCATTGGCCCAGGTAAGATAACCTTCTCATCTAAAATTTCAAATAATCGGGTAGTATTATTTCTTTCCCACAAAGAACACGTAATAGAATTTCTTGAAAAGCACAAGGGTATCACTATTGAGGGCAATTTCATGGCCCCTGATCATGCAGTCCAAAAGAATTATAATCTCAAATGTCCCACCATATCTACCCAACGATTTAATTGAAGAAAAACTGAAAGAACTGGGTATAAAATTATTTTCAACAGTGAACTACCTTCGTGTTGGCATAAAAATCCCTGGATATGAGCATATCTTAAGCTCCAGAAGGCATGCGTTCACCAAACCTGATACATTACCGGTCCTACCTACAAGCGTCCTAGTAGAATTCGAAGGCGATTCATACAGGCTATTTATTGATGATGATGAAGTCAAATGTTTCTCCTGCAACGAAGATGGTCATATTAGCGCAAACTGTCCTCAAAAAAATATAGAAAATCTCAACGAAAACAACAACCGAAATCTAAAGCACAAGATAGAACAAAAACAAGAGAACGTAGAAAGTGTTTCAGTAACAAAATCAATAGATAACAATATCTCTCAAAATCCCACTTCATCCGGCCCAATGTTAGAAACTACAATTAGGAATCAATCACTGGAACCAATTCAAATAACAAACCGCCAATATCAGTCACCTAGTTCCCCAATCCAAAATAATAAATCAGAAGAAACAAGCAGTATGAACAAAAAAACATCCAAAGCTTCAAAAGATAACATCAGTAGCTCTTCCTTGTCTGACTTACCTTCAACTTCATCAAACACGACTAATATAATTCTAAAATCTCATAAAACCGATGAAGTAAGTAAAGCTTCGGCCAACTCAAAAACTGCTGCAATACATGCTATCCAGAAAACAGTTAGTGAACACAAAATCGACACGAAAATCGATATCGATCGGTTTACCAGTCTTATTAATGATTCGTACGGGTACAAGAACATTAAACAACTCGCAGGTTCTTACTACAAAAACACAGAAACTTGTCTTGAGTTAATTAAAAAAATCCATAAGCTAGTTGATAATCCCTCAGCTAAAAACAGATTAGCGAGAATAACCCATCAATTACAGCTCTAAGCTATCTGAACCAACAATAGATAATAATATTTACTAACTCATGATAATTCAGTGGAATATTAATAGTTTTTTTACAAGAAAACCGCAATTAGAATTATTAGTGAAGAAAACTCAACCCTTAGTGCTTTGTTTACAAGAAACAAATTTTAACTCAAAACACATCGGCCAGCTTTCAGGCTATCATTCATTCTCGAAGAACAGGCAAACCGAATATTCTTCCGGTGGTGTAGCAATATTTGTGAAAAATGAATTGTTTTCTCGACAAATTCCAATTAATTCTAACTTAGAAGTAGTAGCAGGAATGATCACATTACACATGCCGAAAGAACTTTGTATTTGTAGCGTTTATTTGTCTCCCCAAAATAAGGTTTCCTTTGAAGACATTCACAATTTGTTCGCCAAACTTCCAAAGCCGTTCTTAGTCTTAGGAGACTGGAACAGCCATAGCCCAACTTGGGGCTCCCACAAACTTGATAAAAGAGGAAAAATATTAGAAAAGCTCTTAGATGATCCAAACATTATTCTATTAAACTCTCATAAACCTACACATTTCTGTTCATCCAATGGCACCTTTAGTAATATAGATTTATCCTTCTGTAGCTCTGATATAGCAACGCACATGAAGTGGGATACTTTTGACGAATTATTTGATAGCGACCATTTTCCTCTGAAACTTCAATTTGTAAATAAGACTGAAGAACCGCTTAAAACCACCAGATGGAATTTAAAATCTACTGACTGGTCAAAATATACCCAATCCATTGATTTGATGTTAGCCAACAAACTTCCAATATCCAAGACGGAAAACATAGATAAAATAGTCGAAGAATTTATCGATATAATAAAAATGGTAGCAACAACAACCGTGGGAAAAACAGAGAGTGCCTTAAAAAAGTCACTAGTCCCCTGGTGGAATAATGAGTGCAGAGAAGCAGTAAAATCTGCCAAAAAATCATTTAACAGATATCGAAGACACAAAACAATGGAAAACCTGATTGATTACAAAAAGAAAAGAGCTTGCTGTCGCAGAACTATCAAGGAATCTAAAAAAATCAGTTGGGA
Source organism: Arma custos (assembly GCA_037127475.1). Taxonomy (NCBI): domain Eukaryota; kingdom Metazoa; phylum Arthropoda; class Insecta; order Hemiptera; family Pentatomidae; genus Arma; species Arma custos. The sequence continues at coordinate 90,045,572 of CM073760.1, read as the reverse complement.
ACGATACCTCAATAGTCTTAACGAATCAGCACCAATCAAAGAAACTTGGGAAAAAATACGAAAAATCAGAGGGATATATAAAAATAATAAGATAACATCATTGAAAATCAACGGAAGTGAAACCATTACAGATAGTAACCGTATTACTAACATATTGGGTAACCATTTCTCTCTCCAATCATCAACATCTAATTACATGATTCCTCCAAAACCAGTCGTCATTGATCACCCAAATGTCCAAGCAGACAATGATCACTTCTTAAACTCTCTATTACAAGAAAGAGAATTAGAAGAATGTCTAAAGAATATGAAAGGTTCTTCTCCAGGACCTGATGACATACCGACCGTATTCCTTAAGAAATTGCCCCCATCAGGTAAGAAATACCTTCTCTGTATATACAATACAATTTGGACACAAAATGTCTTCCCAACGTGGTGGAAAAAGTCTACTGTAATCCCAATATTAAAACCAAATAAAAATAGACAAGATGCCCATAGCTATAGACCAATATCCTTGACGTGTACTATGTGCAAGTTGATGGAATCGATCATCAATAAAAGACTTATTTGGTATCTCGAGACCAAAAAATATTTCTATAGATACCAAGCAGGTTTTAGGCGTAATCATTCGACAACCGATCACCTTGTTAATATCACAAGCGAGATACTTTCGGCATTTTCCGAAAAAATGAGTTTAATTGCAGTCAGTCTTGACATAAAAAAGGCTTACGACATGGTCTACCGACCACGCATTATCAACAGTCTCTTGCAGATCGGCGTCAGAGGAAATATGATTAATTTCATTAAGAATTTTCTCAACAATAGAGTAATGCAGGTGAAAGTAAATGAAGTTTACTCAGACGAAGTGGAACTAGAGAATGGTGTACCTCAAGGCTCAGTTCTTAGTGTATCCCTATTTCTTATTGCTATAAATGATATCGCAGATCGTATAACTCTCCCAGTTAAAGGGTTCCTTTACGCCGATGATTTATTACTCAGTTGCAAAGGAAGAGATCTAAATCTCACGCGACAGATCATGCAATCGACGATTTTACAACTAGAAGAATGGGGAAGAGAGACTGGCTTTGGATTTTCTGCTGAAAAATCACAGGCTATCATTTTTTCAAGAAAACATAAATCCGAAAGACTAAGTAACTTTTTGATAAACAGTAGCGAGATTAAATTTTATGAAGAAATCAAAATTGTTGGGCTGTCATTGGATCAGAAATTAAAATGGAAAGGCCAGATTGCAAAATTAAAACAGGACTGTATCAAAAGGTTAAACATCTTAAAAATACTTTCCCACCAGACCTGGGGAGCAGACAGAAAAATAATGCTGACAACATATAGAACTCTTATAAGGTCTAAGCTTGATTATGGTTGCATTGTATACTCATCAGCTTGCAGTAGCCTGTTAAAAAAGGTCGATTCGATACAGAATACTGCCTTAAGAATTGCTGTCGGAGCTTTCAGAACAAGCCCTGCGTCTTCAATACTTAGTGAGGCTGGAGAATTGCCCCTAAATCATAGAAGGAAACTTCTGGCACTTCGGTACGCAGCCAAAATTTTACAAATGCCAGATCACTGTTACTTACTATATTACTGTCACTGTTACTAGCCTTGGCACTTTTTTTTATCAGTTTTTCTTAAATCAGCCTGCATTAAATAGTCCTGCATTTAACTTCTGCAAACATAATTTATTTATCAAACTAAAGATTAATTCTATTTCGATTAAGTATATCTGAGTAATTGTGAGAAAAAAAAACATTTTTCAGGAGAATGAAAAAACTGTTTGAATGCTCATTCAAGATCAGCGCGTGTCGTCTAACATTTTTTACCCTATTAAAAAATAAAGATTTATTTTTTTACAATTAAAGATTATCCTTTTGCCATAGAGATCATATTGGTGATTGTATTAATTTTATATCAATTATCAACCCTAAAGTAGTAGCTATAGCTTAAAAACCAGAAATGTATATTTTTCACTTTCGAAACTTAGCATATGGCATATGGTAACCTGCTTGTGGTTAGCTGATTCAGCTTACATTTATTTGCAGGCGAAGTCCGGCTCCATTTGTAGGCCCCTTAACTAAATTTTAAATTTATATGAGTTTAAAAATAATGAAATTTTTAAATAGTAAAGATTGCTGACCTGTCGGACTTGGAGTGTACGGGTTCATGACAGTTATGTGCTGGAACTCAAAGTTCTTGAAGGAAGACAGCTGCCTTCCTCTGGTGGCTCGCTGGATACTCATCAGCGCAGAGTTCACGGACTTTTGATAATCACGGGACTGAAATTATCAATGATAACATTGTGACTAAGTGAAAATAAAAAAAAAAAAAAGATTAAGGAAATGACAATAAAAACATATTTCCATAGGTATATAATTCCATAAAATTGGATAGCCATATATTCAATATATATTCAATAAATATCCAAAAATATTAATTCACTGAGTTAACTAATGGGTCCATTATATTAAAATAATAATAATAAATTATTTTGAAACTATAAAAGAATTTTATTTTACTGCTTCCTTGGGGTGAGCATTGTAAACTTCATACGTATCTTCTCCACGTCAAAATGCTGCTCTTATTTTTCCAAACAATGATCTTATGAAAATTTTGAATCCATTGATACAATTAATTTTTAAATAGTAATACGTGATGCCACCCCTAGACCATTACATGTGAGGTACAGCTGTACTATGTAATTATCAATTAAAATATATATCTCTTCTTCTCCAACGATGCACGTCTTTGAATGGCTGGAAATAGTTGTAATAAATTAACATCCATTTATTCAGATAAAATAACTATACTTTCATTATATGGTGATTACAGTTTCATGTCTATTTATAAAATGTCCCTTTTGTATTACATGTAAGAGTTTAAGTCTGAAATTTCAACATAAGATCACCAGGCATCTTGAATCTCTCCCGTCTTACCTAATACTGTGTTTTTCTCCCTCAGAAACTTTAATCGGAGTAGAAATGGTATCAACTTGCAACAATCCTTGAACTCGTCTTCTTATTCTGTTTTCCAACATTATGGAATATATTTTACTCGACACACTCTGGACAGATCAGATCTCCTTCCTCAAATATTGGGACTATAACCGCTACTTCCCAAACCTTCGGGATTTTTTTCTGTTTCCATACTAAGGAAAATACAACGTTAGGGATGTTTGAAGGAATGGACTGGAACCGAAGAAGAGCTCTGGCTAAGGAAAGAGATACTTGGTTCAGGCTCTATAAGAAGGATCCACACACTGCACAGCGGTAGAAGAAGAAAAGAGTATGATGCTGATGTTAATAAAATGTATTTGGTTTAATGTTATGGTGAGTATCCATGGTATACTGAACTATGGTAATCTGTGAGACATTATGCCTCAAGAAACTGCATGAAATAACTACCCATTGTGGTTTCATCACTATTAAATAAAGTAAGGAGAACCTTTAAATTTTAAAATATCTCTTTTAAAATACACAGACCCTGTACTAAACACATAAATACTATGGGGATAAGAAAACAATAGATTTGCGTTACACTTTAATGAGCACTTCACAAAATAAAACATCTCATTGACTCACTAATACATAGAATACACTGCAAAGGAAGGGAATACATATAAAGAAGAGTACTCACCCCGAATTGCCTCTTGGGGACGAGGAGGCCAACTTTGACCATCTTCTTGGCTGTAGGGTCGGGCGGGGGCGGTAGGGTGGGTGGCGGTGGCGGGGTGGTAGTGACCACCCTAGTGAACCCTTTGTCCTTGACCCCGATCTTCACCCCGCTGCCTCTCACGTTGTTGCCCCCGAGGTAGCTCGTTTGCCGCTGGCCTATTCGCACTCCTGACTGGTTCCGCTGCACGCCCCAGCCCTGGGACCCGGAGAGCAGCAACATTAGCACGATAGGAGCTATCATTCTCTGATCATCGGGATCTGGAAAAGACAAGCAACGTACTGAAATATAACATGTTTCACTATATCTGCAACCCCGATGAGTTAAGTTGAGTTTTGTCCAAAATGAGTTTTTTGTACTGAAGGAAATTCTTATAGTGCAGAAGTGGCTATGAAAATCTTGAAAGGGTATTACTGCTTATAATTAAACTTCATTCCAAGTCCAAACTATGACAATGACTTAATACCGTTTCTCACAGTACAGGTAACCCATTCTGGACAAAAGTCGACCCTACCACTCAGCTGAGCTGCATATACATATTATAAATTGATTTATTAATTAAAAGAATATAATCGGAAGATTAAAAATAAATTGTTTAACCCTTATGAAATTACTGGTATCTTGACTGTTTTTCTCTCCGAACGTTACCTGACTTAAACCAATGACTGGTTAGTTAGTGTTTCTCCCAGGATTTTGAAAGATACAGATTTTTTTTGTTTTATTTTTTGATACCCAAAGTTCTTGAAGTAATTTTCGTATTTTTTTATTACTTTCTCAGTGTTCTAAATAGTTTTGTCGCATAACATTAAAACTTTATGGTCCTGTTTTATGAACTGAAGGGTGGTTAGTTTGACCCAGAACTCTGGAGTACTAAAAGAGTCAACTGCGGTGTAGTGTTTGACATAATAACCTCCTATGAACAAGGTAGGGGGTTCGAAGTCCGGCAGGTCTAGAAGTTTTTAAAGAGAACAATAAAATCTTTGGTTACGCCGACCTTCGGAAGGGATGTAAAATGGGGGGCCTTAGCTTGTGCGATATCACGTACTAGTTAAAAATCCTTTTAATTTTAATTTTATTTTTGCTCAAATACGTACAATATTACATTCTTAATAATAAATTATGTGATTTAACAACGAACTTCTAAATCAAACAAAGAAGAAAATAGAACTATCCAATTAAAATTTGACATTCCACGATTCTTCTTCTTCTTCTTCCATGGCTCTACAGCCCTTGTAGGGCCCTGGCCTCCACAACAACGCCTCTCCAGTCTTCCCTGTCAGCAGCTCGATCTCTCCATTCTCCGATTCCCATCCTCTGCAGATCGTCTTCCACATCACTCAGCCATCGCAACCTGGGCCTTCCCTTTCCTCTTCTGCCTCCTGGTTTGCCATATAATAGTTTCTTCGGATACCTATCTTCTCCCATTCTCTCCACGTGCCCAAGCCATCTTATACGGGTTGACTTGACATAGGTGACTAGGTCTGGTTCGTTGTACAGTTCCCGAAGCTCTCTATTATTTCTTGACCTCCATTGGCCTTCGTTACATACTGGCCCAAATATCTGCCGAAGTACTTTCCTCTCCCAGATCTGCAGCATCTTCTCGCATTCCTGGGTCAGGACCCACGTTTCATCAGCGTACGTGACAATCGGTCTTAAGATTGTTTTATAGATCAACAATTTCGCTCTCCGTGACATGTTCCGAAATCTCAATACTTTTCGCAATGCAAAGAGACATCTGTTGCCTGCTGAAATTCTTGCTTTAATTTCTGCAGTGATGTCATTCCTTCGTGTCACTAAAGAACCCAGGTACTTGAAGCTGTCCACTTTCTTAAATGTGTGGTGGAGCAGTTGCACATGACTCTGCTCTTCCTGCCCATCATTTTTTGTGGAAATCATGTATTGGGTTTTTTCCTTATTTATTACAAGACCCAATTTTTTCCCCGCTTCTTCAAATTCCACGATTCATGAAACTAAAACAGAGCGCTTTTTAACAATGGGCTCTAAACTCAGATGATATCTCAGAATAAATATTATAAAGTGATTTTCTACACCAATAACAGGACCCTCTTTCATTCCTCGTTATTTTTGTTATTTTTATTTTATACAAAAGTAAATAAACTTATTACAACAAACAACTGTTTGTTTCATTTAAATAACATTCCACTACAATTTATACACCACTTGGTATTGGGAATAATACAGATTTACTAAACAATTCCGTGTGCTTTCTTATTGTGTTATGCAATTAATCAGTTGGTTAACATTAAAAATAACCATTAATCGCCAATGAAATAAACATTACCTCAATATAAAAAAAAAAAAAATGATCGAACAAAATCATATATACACTAATGCTTCATAAAAATCTGAAATAAAATTATCCATCAGAATCATTTCCATTCTTAACTGAATTTACATTTCTAACACCAACAAAAAATATGACGACAAATTCAGGATGGATAATCAGACAAAACCTTCAGTTCGAAACTTTTGCCTACACTAAGTTACTTAGTATTCTCTGCTGAATCCAAAAGAACTAGTTACGAACTCCTAATTCCCAATTACTAGTTCAGGACAGGTTTTCTATCCAATAGTCTAACCTCAATTGGAACATTGATCCTAAGTCATTTCAAGTTCAAGGTATTGGGGAGCTAAAACTAACGGCTGATGGTTCCAGAGATATGGAGAAATACATATACAAATATAAATAAATATACCAATTCTGGAATCAATACCAAATAGTGAAAGAGTATTTTTTTCATTAAAGATCTAATTGGAAACAAAAATAAAATAATTATTTTAAAACCAACGGTTTTACCTTCTCATTTTTTTTCTCTTTGTATTTTGTTTACATTATCACCCTTCTGTACAATTATTCTGTAATTTTTTTATTCATTATTATACAGGGTGTTTCAGGGTTAAATGGCCAAATTGAAAATTTTAAATAAGAAAAAAATTTCCTACGAAGGTATGTTCACAAATGCTTTTCTTAGGAGATATTCGAATCTAAAGATTTCATTGTTACGAATTATATAGGCATAGCAAATAAATACAACTTATTTTATTTGTTCCAACTACACTGTATCAGAACGGCAATGGATATGTGTTATTGTTTCAGAAGGCTCAATTATCCTTTTTCGTAAAGAATTAAGGTCATTCACTAGCCATGGATAGACTTTTTGTTTAAGGTCACCCCAAACAAAAAAAGCCAATGGTGTCAGGTCTGGAGAGCGAGCAGGCCAAGCCACTGGTCCTGCACGGCCAATCCATTGATTAGGATAATTAGCATTTAGCCATTGTCGTATAACTCTTCCGTAATGTGCAGGACAACCATCTAATTGAAACGACATGTTCTTTCTCAGTTGTAGTGGAATATCTTCAACTAAATCGGGGTAATCATTATTAAGAAATTCCATAAATGTGTCCGCCTTGAGTCGAGGTGGTAAGAAATGCGGGCCTATTAATATAGTGTAATTACACATTGCACTGAAACTTGTGCTGAAAATGGTGCTGACGAATTGCATGGGGATTTTCATGCATGCAGAGATGATTATTCTTCTGATTGAAGATAACTCTTCTTGTGAAGGTAGCTTCATCTGTATCACACTTTGAATATTTAATATGAATGTTAATGGTTTACGTTTGATAAATAAAGTAATTGGAACAAATGAAATAAGTTTTATTTATTTACTATGCCTAAATAATTCGTAACAATGAAGCCTTTAGATGTGAATATCTCCTAAGCAAAGTGTTTGCGGACATACCTTCTTAGGAATTTTATTTCTTCTTTTGAGGTCCTTAGTTCAAATTTTCAGTTTGGCCATTTAACTCTGAAACACCCTTTATATAAGTTTTCATGCGTAAAAATGTGGCAAACTGAAATTATGCGTTATATGCATTCCCAGATGGGACTACTTAACTTCAGTTGTTAGGGCGTGATTAGACTGAATGGAATTTAATAGGCAGCAAATTGAAGTACCACGGAAATTTGAAAGAAATCTCTGATCTTAACATAGCATTTGATTTATTAATTTTAAGGATATATGAAATATATTTTTCTTAACTAAGCAAATATACAGATGATAAATGATTAAATTTAATGGTAGCAATTATACAAGAAGGACTTACAGACTAAACATGCAAAATAGCGATATAATGAATAAAGATGATTAATGACTAATTCAAAAGATTAACATTGATTAGGAGCGATAATAAAACATTAATGAAGAATTTAAGTGGTCATGGCCTGAAGGGTTAATACGATTAATTAGCTTGAATTGTCTTTTGGTCTCATATAAACACAATAAGTTGTTGATCAGCAGCCGTATTAGTTGTAGTAGATTTGAGGCCTTATGATAATGAAATGGGACTCACGACTTGTGTGTTCCCTATAACCATTCATCTCCTGGTGCGTGACAGGCTGCAAGACCTCCTGCACGTTCTCAATAAAGAATATAGGCTTGAAAGCGGCAAGCGGTCGTAACTGCGAAGGTCTAGTAGAACAGTCCAGCTTGGCGTTCCAACAGCACGTGCCGCGCTCCAAGCGTCACTCCCCCTCTCCTTTGATTTTGGCGGTAAAGTATATTTCCGATCGCAGAGGCATGGATCGGTTTGTTCCTTCTGGCGGGTAGTACCGATCCGCGGCTAAACATCAGTGCTGTTTTCAAAAACACAAAAATCGTGTAAGATTTCAACTCTAAAACATATTTAAGTTACTTTTATTTTTTAAAGAGAAAAGATAGGCCCTCGACCGGGATTTGAACCCGGAACCTTTGTCTCACCGTGACATCGCTCTGCCAATTGAGCTATCCAAGGCACTTCTCGGTCGAGGACAAAGCTTCTCTCTTTTAGATCCTAAAGCCCCAGTGTGCTCCCGCCATTTTTGCGATGAATACACTAGAACGAAGTTCTTGGAACATTAATTTTAATTTAGGTTCTTATTGACTTTCGTCATATTATTATTTATAATTTTTTATAATTATTGGTCATTTTTTATGAGTTATAAATATTTTTATTTTTTAAGAGAAAAGAAGTACCGTCACGGTGAGACAAAGGTTCCGGGTTCAAATCCCGGTCGAGGGCCTATCTTTTCTCTTTAAAAAATAAAAATATTTATAACTCATAAAAAATGACCAATAATTATAAAAAAATATTTAAGTTACTTTTGCGCGTTTCATTGCTGAAGGAGACTACAATGCTAACCACCAACGATTAGGTTGTCGAACATCCAACTCCCGCGGAAATATTCTATGCTCTCTTACATCCTCAAAGAGCTACTCAATCCTTGCCACAAAAAATCCTACCTATTGGCCTACATCCCTCAAAAAACGTCCCGACATCCTTGACATATTTGTTACATCCCAGATTTCCCCCGCAGAAGCCAATATTGAATCCTTGGATGATCTCTCATCAGATCATAGTCCAGTCCTCCTTTTTTTGCATTCAAGTTTCGCTCCCAAGCCTTCCCTTCCCACATTGATTACAGGACGTGTTAACTGGGACGATTTCTGTTATGACTTGGAGGACAAACTGAACTTAAAAATGTCACTTAAGACAAAGCAAGACATTGATACAGCCATAGAAAAACTTACAACATCAATCAAAAACCGTTTGCATGATAACATCACAAATCATACCATTAATAACTATCAACAGACTGATTTGCCACAGCATATTCGTATCTTATTAAGAGAAAAACGCAGAGCAAGATCGAAGTGGCATAGAACTCGATGTCCAGCAGATAAAACTATCTATACAAAATTAACTAACAAACTAAAAGCAGAAATCAAGAAGTTCAAAATTCAAAAATTAATTACCTGGACTGAAAATCATACAACCACCGACAAAACATTATGAATGACCACCAAAAAACTCCTCAAGTTCAAAGAATTTAATCATCCACTCCTTACTGAATCAAATAACTGGACAAGATCTGACGGAGAAAAATCACAGTTATTCGGTCAATACCTTTCCAAAATCTTTCATCCACATCCTGATATCATCAGCCCAACTCACATTGAATATATAAAAGAAGAGTTAGATGTTCCCCTCCAAATGTCCCTTCCACCCAAAGCGTTCCATCCTTCTGAAATATCCAACAATATTCACAGATTACCTTCCCGCAAAGCTCCTGGGCACGACCTCATCACAATTCATATCTTAAAACACCTTCCTAGAAAAGCCATTCTATTCCTTACCTATATATATAATGCTGTACTCCGCTCCACATATTTTCCTGACCTCTGGAAATTACCCATTGTAAAAATGATACCCAAACCTAAAAAAAAAACAGAATACCCATCCTCTTACCGTCCTATCTCCCTTTTACCTTGCAAGGGTAAAATCCTAGAAAAACTCATCCTTAAACGATTGTACCCCATCCTTGATGCAAATCACATAATACCAGATCACCAGTTTGGATTCCGAGCATCCCACTCCAACATTCAGCAATGCCATCTTGTGGTGGATGTAGTCTCCTCTGCATTAGAACGTGGATCATATTGTTCGGGAGTCTTTCTTGATGTGGAACAGGCTTTTGACCGAGTCTGGTATGAGGGGTTGCTCTACAAACTCCACAAATTCCTACCCTCTACATACTTTCTCATCCTACAATCCTATCTCACAAATAGAACTTTCCAAGTAAACCACAACAATGTATATTCGTCCCTCTTTTCCCAATCTGCTGGTGTTCCTCAAGGTAGTCCAATCCTATATACAGTTTATACAGCTGACATCCCAACTCATCCTAATACTATCCTTACCACGTATGCTGATGATACATATGTATTATCAGTCAACACCAATCCAGTTATTGCATCCCAAAGCCTCCAATCCCATATCACTGATCTTGAAGAATGGTGTCAAAACTGGAGAATTAAAATAAATTCTCAAAAATCGCATCAAATCACTTTTACCTTACGTCGTAAACCAATGACTTCCTGCCCTTCAGTATTCTTTAATAATATCCCTCTGGTGCCTGTAGAACAGATCCGATACTTAGGGTTGCACCTTGATAAACGATTGACCTGGAATCCTCATACAAGACTGAAAAGAGAAGAAACCGCACGACGTTTCAGGCTACTTCAACACTTACTAGGCAAACCCTCTAAGCTCCCAATTAACTACAAAAGACTCATCTATATGACCATCATACGACTTATTTGGACTAACGGAGTAGAGCTTTGGGGCTCCACTAAGCCATCGAATTCCTCTCGTATCCAATCCTTACGGTCCAAAATCCTTCGTAAAATCCTCAATGCTCCTTATTTTGTTAAGAATAAAGTCATCCATAACGACCGCAATGTCCCTTTTGTTGCTGATTTGGCCCGAATCCGGTATCTATCCTTTCATAACAAACTTCATTACCACTCAAACCCTCTAGTTTCAAAGCTTCCTGTTCATTTCCCGATAATCCTCCGAGGCGTCTGAAAAGAAGATGGCTCTACTTGTCATTAGCATGTCATTATATATCACATAGCCTATTTACTTGTTGTATTATTGTAATACAGTTGTAGATATCAATAAATAAATTTTAAAAAAAAAGTTACTTTTGTTTGTAAATGATCGAATATTGTGAATATTATTATAAACATCTAACCAAATTAATTTTTAAAAAAGAGAATACAGAAATAATTATTGCATTATGAATAAAAGTGATCAACTTAAAAGTTTTCATTTATATCATATGAAGCGGTTGGGATTCCAAACTAGATAACTCATAAATTTCAAAAAATTGATTTTTCACTAGTTTAGTCAATAAATTGCATGCTTTCGGAACTTCGGGTTTAGAACCGAACCATAAACCATGGTAATTAAGGCGGCTGATAGTGATAGACTAAATTCTTTGGTTCAGCTAGCGAAGAATGTGAAAAATTCAATTGTAGGGAATTCGGAATTACCGTATTTGATCCCAAACGCCTTTTAAGATGTTGTCCATCGTTGTGATAAATACCAAAGGAGTGGTCCGCTTGATTGTGTTTCAATTAACTATTTTTGAAAAATATTAATTTACAATTAGGCCAAAAAAAACCTGTAACCATTACGAACCGTCAACAAGTCTGAGGTTCAGTACATGGTAGAGACTTTACTGTTTCATGGAAAACGGTTCTGCAAGGAGGCTAATTTTCCTAGGTCACGCTCAACCACCAGGTTTTCCCAATTATTTTGGGTACCCTATTTTAATGTTTCATTGAGGCTGGGTGAGCCCCAGGAGGGTCCTTGATCCCATATGATCCATCTCCCGCCCCATACAGAACCAGGATTTCCGGCATGGCTACTCAGTGCTGTACTACTGAGCCACTCCGCTCCCTTTTATAATTAGTATAAAAGTAAAAGCGTAACAGAGTGATAAAACAAATGTATCATAAATAATCTGAACCAACATGACTTTATTACTAATCGAACCGCCAATTAACATTCCTGGTGGAAGCAACATGTCATATTAGGTCCCTCTCTAAGGGGATCAATATCTCAATTATCTCGTAATGCATACAATTAACGAGGTCTATTGAGGCGCCTGTCCGCGCATATTTCGAAAATTAATTACAAACCATATCATTAAGCGTGATGCATACTATTCAAGACTTGGGATGATAATAATTCTAAACTTGCTCAATCTCCATCAAATAGTTTTAATGGTCTAAGTTCATCCGGGGCGTCATTAGGGTATACTCTCATGCGAGTGATATTTACTAGCACTAAACAACTACCAAACTCATGACTCGCTAACTGTAAACGTTTTCTAAAGAACAACACTCATAAATCATTTACATTCCGACAAAACACGATTTCTTTGTAAATAACAACAAAAATTATAAATATATATATATCAGGATATCAGGAAGAAAATAGTAAAAAATGAGAACTGTTTATTTTAAAGCCGTTTCGACTTTCCTCACTTTACCGCCAATATAAGCCCTGAAGGAGACCTGCAATGTGGGTAGTAACGTTGGATTTAAAATGTGAAGTTTTTCTTACTAGAGAGAATTTTTCCCAGACCTCTAGCCTGACCATATTCATCCTTCCTATTAAATATATTTATTGGTAAATAAACGATAAATTTATTAATTGTGATCATAAATAGTACTGTGTGTGAATATTATGAAACATTTTAATATTGAAAAGTAATTTTTTCGTTGGAATTTTTCCACGGTCTTAACATGAAACATTTCATGTAATGGAACTTTGACGTCCATACTCCTGAGATGTGTTTATAAATATTATATAAACTTTAAAATTAAAATTAAATTATAATTAGGAAAAATCAGTTATTATTTAGCCATATGTGGCAGCATCAGTTGACAAGGCTAGTTCTAAGCCCGACTTTACATCTTATTCTAATCACACTATAACAAACATTACTGAATAACATTTAATTTAATGTTTCTATAAAAGAGAAACAAACAACCACAACTCATGAAGGGTCTTTAGTTTGTACGTGGTAGAGATTGTACTGTTTCTTGGAGAGGCAGGTAAGTATAAAAAAAATATTTAAATTGATCAGTCCTAAATCAAGCACAAAGCCCAAGTTTTCCGCTATGTTGAGTATCCACTTTATAGAGGTAGGGTGAGGTCCAAGAGGGACCCAGACCCCAAAGGGTCCATCTTTAATTGTTAACAAATTAAATAAAATCTGTCACAGCCTGATTCGAACCCGGGATCTTCTGCAAAGCGTTCCACCACTGAGCCGTCCCGCTCACTTATATTTCTATAACTATTTTCATTAATGGTTAATAATTTTTAAATAAGATAATAAGAAGGATGTCATCAACGAAAATATTTATTAAAGGGAACAAAGAAAAATAAATTGAGTGTTTTCATTAATGTAAAATTTGAAAATTACATAATATTAAAAATAAATTAATTCGATCATTACAAGTGGTTCAGTAATAAAAATTTTAATAACTGAAAATTGTTTAATTGAAAAACATTTAATTATATGGCGTAGGCATTAAAAATCGCTTCCTTTGTGCCAATGAACGACCCTCTTTGCAAGTCGATAGCCCCTTGTTTTCTCTGAGGCGGGACTTCAGAGGCAACTTAACGGTTGGCTTACTATCTCACTTGTTCAAGCTGTTTATACTTTGAAATCAATTGCAAAATTCTTATTGTAAATGATAAAAACAATATTAGTGGATGCATATTCAATGATTTAAAATAAGTATGTAGTTATTATAATTATTCTTATACGAATTACTAGCTCATTTATTTATTGTATTACATTTAAATGAGGAAGTACTTCATTTGAAAGATAATAGCATCATCAATCATATGTATTCCCATTGAAAAAAAAATTGATAGGTGTACGTCTAAATCTTTTCTGATTCGGACACAAAATGACTTCTTTGAACGACTATTTAGTCACCGAATTACAACTATTAATCGTTGACTTTCATATATCAAGTAATATTTAAAAAAAAAACCAGCTAACTATATATAGCTAAATATACGAAGAATTATAAGTACAATAGTTATAAGAAAATAAAACATCTCAATTGATAGTTATGAGCACGATTACAAATTATAATCATTTAGTCTGTAGCGGCAAGTAAAGACTGTCTTAAACCCTTAAATAAATTATAGCCCCTGCTTTATATACTATATATATATAAAACTGATTACACTCATAACAAGGTTGAGTTCGTATCAAAATTTAAAATAGCCGCAGATAAGCAATAATAAAATTTGAATGAATATATTGCTTGGTATACTTCATATGGCCTGGGAAGTACGAGGCAAATCAATATTTGTAATAGAAATTTTAAAATAAATTTTTAATTTTCTCTCATTACCTTGATAATCCCTTTTTCATCAATGAATCTATTATAAATCTTTATGGAGTTAATCTTATTTGAACCTTGAATAATCCCCACCCAAAGTATAAGTTAATGATCAAAGATTAGTTAGACAAGACAACCCCCCAGGCGCCAGTTTTCGTCTAGATTTATTCCCCTCTATTTTATAAAAAAGTTTTAAGTGATCATCGGTTTTTTTTAATTTTTTTTCTCACTGTCAGATTTTGTTTTCTTTATTACTCTAGATTTTATATAAATAATTACTTGAACTGTATAAACAATTATTACAGCGCTTATATTGTTTCTATTCTTATTTACAAAGCTTCCTGTGTGTTGTGTTTACAAAATAGGTCATATATTTATGCACGGAACTAACGGGAAGGATCATTGGACTGTATTAAGAATGCAAGGACGAAACGGGTTCAGGCTGCATACTCTAGATCTCTTTCCTCGGCGAAATCGGCACTGTCGACCAAGAAAATGATCTAAAACAATGTCATGTGACTCCGGTCGATGTACTCTGTTTAACCCAAAGACTATCCGCCTGAGGGCGGAATTCTGGTGTAGCATTACATATTTTTAACGTGGATTTGTAGATATGCCTCAGGAGTAGCGCACCATAGAACAACATAAGTTCAAATAATTTAGCCTTTTAAGTATATTATTTGAACCATAGCGACAAACTAAGCAAGTAATAGAGTGTAAAGGATTCCTGTCGGGTCAGCTTTAGTATTTCCCTTAAACGACTCGAGAAGGCGGGACGCCAAGGTTGAAGAAGGAATGCGATCTTCAGTATCTACTGAGAAGTTGTTACGCAGCGGTTTCTCCCTAGCTGAAGTTACATCCCTTCCGTCTTCAGAAGCTTTATTCTAACGCTGATGACAGAGGTTTCGATTCACAATGATATTTGATTAAGAAAAGCTAAAGCGTTCGTTCAAGTTTCAATCCTCAGCTGTCTTCAAAATCTGTCGATTGTATATGCAGCATATGTGTAAAATAGTGACTGTGATTATGATAAGGTGTAGAATGAAAAAAAAATTATCAAAAATAAATAGTGTCGGCTAATACGCGTCGAAATGCAAAATCCAAATACAGAAATCGTACACGGTTGGAAATGGCTCCTCAAGAGCAATCGAATGGCAACAATAAAACACCTATGACCGAGGAAAGTTGTGCCGGGAAAGTAAAAGAATAAAGAATTTTAAATAATGTAAAAAGCAATTTTAAATAATGATTAATATTTCATGAAGGGAACAGGGTAGCTCAGTGGTAGAGCACTCAGTGGTAGAGCACTCAGTGGTAGAGCACTCAGTGTTGGAGCACTCAGTGGTGGAGCACTCAGTGGTAGAGCACTCAGTGGTAGAGCACTCAATCGTAGAGCACTCAGTTTCATTACTGAAGGTTCCGGGTTCAAATTCGGGTGTTGCCAGTAACAGCCAGAAATTGCAGGGAGATGATTTGTTCAAGATATATCTCAACCGCCATATTTCCCAGCCTTATTTCGAGTACCCACTTTATAGAGCCTGAGTGAGTACCTGGAGGATCCTAGGTCCTATATGTTGCCGGCACATGTTGACACAGTGGTATCTAATAATCCTTCTGGGCTCACTTAGTCTCTACAAAGTTGAAACCATAATTAGGGGAAAATCTGGTGGTTAAGCGTGATCTAAGACAAATCGTTGTCCTAGAAACAGTACTTGTACAGAACCCTCTATGGTTTGTAGTGGTACCGGATTTTTTATTTCATAATAAAATTTAAAAGTTGTATAGTGTAGTGTAGAGCACACTTTCCTCAAGTGTTATCTGTTAAGAACGTAACATTTATCAATACTTTTTTAATTAAATCAAATGCAACCCTTTAAATATCACGATACATGGAAAAACGGACATTAAAAAATAACAGCTCATGTCATTTCATTCAGAACCCACGAAACGCATCTCGACATTCCCTCTGGTTAGATGGGTGAGCATCTCTTAAGTTTCTTTTTACCTTAAAAATGAATAGAGCCTTAACCATTCTCTCTCCTTCTCTCTCTCTCTCTCTCTCTCTCTCTCTCTCTCTCTCTCTCACTCTCTCTCTCTTTCTCTCTCTCTCTCTCTGTGTTTGTGTGTGCGTGTGTGTATGTATGGTTTTATATATTGATGGCAATGTAGTAACCGCTACTGTTAACCAGAAACATTTATCACTAGAAGTGGAATTGCCACCGCTGAATGTTAAATAGATAGCAAACTGCCGTAATTCAGAAACGGAAAACATCTGTCCTCATGGAAACAATGGAAGGAATTAGCCCATGCAAATGTATTCGCTCTCCCGTTCATATTACCATAGCTATAGAGGTTCCTTCTGACCCTTGGTACCCAGGTATCTCTGAAGCTGGCTCTGATATCTGATCTTTGCGGATTGATTGCGATGTGATTCTTAACTTCAAAAGAAAGAGAAGTTGTTCTAACGATATTTTATATACTTTTTCCAAAGATAAACTGGTAAAAAATACAATCTACCTATATGACTCTAAAATATCATTCACCACTCACTCACTAATCTATTATAGTCATCAGGGATAAATGAAAAAAAATTGTGTTTGTTCCCCTAATATTTTGTAATGAAACTGAGTTATAAATGAACTATGAACTTAGTAATTTTTTCTAAGCCTATAAAAAATCATTCTGTAATAATAATAAGAATAATTTTTAAGTTACTCATTTCATAGAATAATCATTTGTAATAAATATTAAGAGATTAGTGAGAAAATCGCAACCAAAAAACCTTAAGTCTCTAAACTAAAACAAGAAATAAAAATAACTAGCGAAGTATCGCCCATTCTGGTATCTTCAGGACAGAAATAGGATTGCAAAGTAAAAAACGAATATCGCACATTCTAATCTGAACTTTTTTAATAGACCAACTTTTGAGCTTATTATTTTTAATGTATAAACCATTATGATATAGAGATCACGATTTGAAATGTAATGATATAATAATTTTGAAGTGTTGTGGAAACTTACCATTAATAATTGGCATCCTTAATGATAAATTATACTACAAAACCAACAATGTCTGCCATCACCATCAAAACCTGTTTTTTTTTTTTAAATAATTATTTCATGAAATGTGCAAGTTTCCAATTATTGAAATTAACAATTTTTATTGATTTGTGAAAAATTAATTACTCAGATTACAGTTCTCTGATAATCCACTTTCATTACAAGTCATAAGAGGAATGACAATAAAAAATTTCTTTACGCATAGGAAAACAAAATTCAAACTTTGAAAGTGATTAAAGAGAATGAAAAATCTTATTGGGACCAAGAAAATCGGTTTACCCATTAGCCTAGCCTAAAAATTTTTTTTTTTCATTTGTTAACTTTGAAACAGTTAGAAAATCGTTTGAAGTTCAAAAAACATATTTATTCGTTTAAAAGATCCAAGATGAAAAGAAAATGCAAAATTAAAACTATTTATTTACAGTTTTATTTTTATTAGTCAACTTTAAAACAATAAGAAAATCGTTGAATCACAAAATCTATTCACCCGTTCATGAGATATGAGAGGACAAACGAATAAAATATAGCACATCCATCAACTCCTTCGAATGCGCTTATTGCTCTTCTTTCAATAGCGCCGATGGTGCACATTATAGTTTAAACTTATCCCATGGCCATTATATCCCATAAGTTCTTGAAATTCTATACAAAAGTTTTGCAATTTATCAGAAATATATCCATTATCCATTTCCATCAGCACCATCCAACAAATGCAAACAATTTTCGAAGGTTGAAACGGCAGAGGCACGATATTATAAAATGTGATTCTGGAGTTCTGGAAATGGGCTGCTTCTACATTCGAATCCTGAGCGTCTCCTGCTTGATTTATATGAATAATATTATCTTAAGTTGGTTATTAATTCATTTTTATTAGTTAGTATTTAAATATTAATTTCCATATATGATACACAAGTTAAATAGTTAATAAAGTATAATATTTGATGTTTATGGATTCTTGATAAATGGTCTATGTTTTAATGCGACAGCATATTAATTTTTAATGATATTTTTACTTTAGTGTGGTGAAACTTATTAATATATCGTATTATTCTGCTTCGCTAACCACAATAAGAAAAACTATCAAATGAAATGAAGCGTGTGATAGAATTTAAGATTAGATCCATGATAACATCACATCGCGACACGTGGCTGATTTAATGAATTTCTACCTGAATGGAGTGAAGTGATGGTCTGTTACGTAGTAGATTGGTTTGGCAATGGCAGCCACAAACTGCAATATATAACTTGTAGTTGGAATAGTCCAAAATGTTTGTTAATACATTTAGCTCTCACCGTTAATAGCTGTGACCGACCAATCTCTGCGGTTTTGTTTGTACTACGCGTTAATGAACATTTCTGTTTAGGGAAAATAATGGGATATAGTGCTACTCCCCAGCTTCTCTCACTTGGTCAATTGTAAACGTGTATTACATATTAAGTTGGCTATGAAAAGATTTTTAAAAAATGTAAGGGGTAATGTGTAACAATTTTCGGGATAAGTGTGTTTAGTGAGGCTCATTTTTTTTTATTTTGCTAACAAAAATTTTATGTACACTAAAGTGGCTGTGGGTACAAAGCCCTTTTAGTCTCTCCTATAGACTTTTTACAAGTAGGCTACAATGGACGGAATTGATAAATATTAAAGATTATTCGTTCTAATCTTAAATCTTAAATACAATACTGTGCCATATTTCGAAATAAGAAAAACTTTCATATTTATCTGTTTACGTGATATAACGGAAAGGGTAAAGTTGGAAGAAACTGTTTTCTTCTCAGATTTTTCTTAATATTAGGTAAATAAAAATAAAACAAAAAATATTTAAAATAGAAAGAAGAAAACAAACACGAATAGGAACAAGTATTTTTTTATAAGGATAAAATATTATTATTATTGACGTATATATAGGTGTTTACATAAATCATTCACTGAAGCCCATTCTATTTATTTCTTTTTATTAGCCGTAGTCCGGAAAGAAGGATTGGCACATATGCGTAGAATACAGGATTGACAAATTGAATACAGATTTTATAAAGGAAAGTTATTTTCATTGTTTTTATAAGGACGAACCCGTTTTAAATAACTGACCATAAAATCTAAAGCTTTCCATAAATCATATTGAAACTAATACAATCTTGTTTTTATCTTATTAATAAAAAAAAATCAATTAAAAAATATAATTACATAAAATAGACAGAAAAATCTATGCACCCAAGAAAACAGGAAGACTATAGTTTGGGTTGACGGAGACTTAACAAGACAATATTTGACAAAATCCGTGAATACAAGAGCGTAGGTGGATATATAAAACAAATCAGTGGGGAGCAGAAAATTAAAAATAACAGGCAAAGATTGTCTAGATAGGGAACAATACAATTAAAAGACAAAGAAATTAAAAGAAATCAATGCTCTTGTGGAAAATAAAGAAGAAAGAAGGGTACTGCATGTTTAGAAGAAAGGAAGCAAAGGCACGAAGAAATGATGAGAAAATACTGGGAGAAAAAATACGGAAATGAGAAAAGAACAGTAGGGATGCTCTCGTGGTCTTGGAAGTTTTATACTTTTATAATTTATAATTATAATTTTTATTTATTTATAAAAAGTACTACAAATGTAGCTTATAAATATTTTTTAGAAAACCAATCAGATATCTAGTTTCCATCTCAAATAGTGGTTCTAAACAAATCTTGCATTTAAAATATCTATTAGGAATAAAGTTATGGATTACAACATCTGCTCTTTTAAGAACAAAGGATATAGGAATTCTTCAAAGAAAATATCAAAAACACGGGGAGTGGACAGAGCCGAGAAGGAGATAAAGTTGGAGCGGAATGTTTGATGGTCCGCGCTCTCTTCCGAATACGAAATTAGCCGAAAGAGAGAGAGACAGTGTGAGCGAGAGGGGGTGGGGGGGGAGGTCGTGTGTCAAAAAGCAAGAGGATAAGGTGTTTCGTGAAAATGTACCGAAGGCAGTTTTACAGCAGTCGAAAATGTTT
The DNA here is from genome assembly GCA_037127475.1 of Arma custos. NCBI lineage: Eukaryota > Metazoa > Arthropoda > Insecta > Hemiptera > Pentatomidae > Arma > Arma custos. The sequence continues at coordinate 90,025,056 of CM073760.1, read as the reverse complement.
AAAGCTTTATAGTCACTTTACATAATTATGTAAATTAATTAATTTACAATATTATACCATTTTTCTATCAATAAAATCACAACAAATCTCGTAATAAGGGTAATTTTGTCAGAGCTAATAAGGCTGAGGTTTAATTATACTTCATTTGAATACCTCTTTAAAATTGCTTCAATAGTGGGAGGCAATTCAAAAAAACGAATGATAACAATATCGGGGGATACAGTTTGCTGTTGCCGCTACATATCTATCATCTCCATCCAAAATTTAATTAGACCACTGGATAGCTAAATGATCAAAGAATTCATTGCGATAAATGAGGACTCTGACACATCGCGCGCAGTGGAGGAGGATGCGCCACCAGTTTAGGCCCAATTTTCAATCACAAGGTATCGAGATTGTCAATGCGTATAACTTTTGACTCGGAGAAGCTACGATGCTCGTTCAAGTTTCAATTATCACCTGTCATCAACGACCATCATTTTTGTACAATTGGTAATTTTGTAAAATTAGTAAAAAAAATGGTGACGGTGAATGAAAGAATATAATAAGGCGTTAGAATAAAAAAATATTATAAAAATATATAATCTTGGCCTATAAGCGTGGAAAAGCCAAATCCTAATAGAGATATTCGGTTGGAAAGGGCTTCTCAACAACGATTATATGATAACAATTAAACACCGTATTACTGAGCCAAGCAGTGCCAGGAACGTAAAAGAATTAATGCGGCCGAGCGGATCAACGATGGTGCAGCTGGGGCGGTTCAAATTATGCGAAAGTGGATGGTGAAATGGCTTCTATATCGACAACTGACTCGATGGAGTGCGATGGACGATAATGACACAATGGTGCAACAGCTACCGCGTCAAATAGTCGATGATCAGGCGTTCAAGTTAACATAAAGACAAACGTGATAAATCAACATATCTGAGCGGCGTGGTCAAAAAGTCAGCGGTAAAAGCTTAGCTACAATTCTCACTATAATTCATTTCATGTAAACACAATAATCAGCTAACGCCAACGATGATCCGATCAAGAATCAAGATCAAGATAGTGTTACAGAAGTCAGAGGTTCTGCTTGCAAGGCAGCGCACTATCTTTCAGAATAAAGGATCTTGTCACGACATTGCTTCGGTCTGTCTGCTAATAATAATGCTGAACATTATTTATGACTTACAAAATTATTAGACGAATAAAAAAAATGGGTTGTGGCTGTGTCATGGTCACGGCTGTATGTTGCACGTGAATACGTTTATATAACGGGTAATACTTTTTATATAAAATATTATTGTTAGAGAAGAATTGGTCGACTGTATCTTCTAATTTAAGGAAGAAATAGTTGGGGGTGCAGTCAATCAAAACACCAAAATAAGCATAACTTATTTATTATGTGCATTAAAAATAAATTTATATTTTTATCTATCACTATTTTAAGTTTATTATATTCTGTAACCAGTCTTATATTCTTTCTTATTTATCATATATCTATTCACTATTTCATCATATCTAGTCACTATTTTTATTTTCACTCCTGTACCACTTTATATATTCTTGTTACTGCTACGTTTTTATATATTTCTGTTTGTTTCTCTCTCTTAGCCCTGAAGATGGCCTACATTGTAGGCCGAAACTTCGGCACATAATAAATAAGTTATGCTTATTTTGGTGTTTTGATTGACTGCACCCCCAACTATTTCTTCCTTAAATTAAATAAAAGATTATTATTTATGTTGCTATGTTTTATATTCTTAAATATATTTTAAATATCCTAATTGCGATTTTGGGATCCCAGAATAATCATTTCAGATGATTACTCAAATTATTATTTCTTCTAGCGTTCTAACTTTATTCTTACCTGGATTTTTTTCCAGAGATCTATTGTGTGTTTACCAATTTACTAATTAGTTAAACTATCAATACATTATTCATAAATATATAGTGCATCTGGGTTAAGTAAGCACCAATAAAATTGTATTGAATATACTTTACTAACCCCTTAGTGCACGATTTTTTTGAAAAAAAAAAACGACAAAAAATAAACAATTTTTTTAATTTAATTTAAATTCTCGAACATATTCGAGTGCGAAAATTACAGCAACATAAAATACGGCACAGCTCGAATTATCTCGAGTGTGCACAGTTTGCACCGTTTCGCGGACTCGAATTAACTCGAGCCTGTACCTTAAGGGGTTAATACAACGTGAAATACTATTAATGATTAAGATATAATACTAAATTACCATAAAATACATGCAGAACTTAAGTTACAAATTATCTTGAAGAAAAGGGGTAGATTAGGTCTGTAGATAGGGTCTTGACCTTCATCGGGACATTTCACAGAATGTCTTTTCAAAGGTGGAGTCTTGGACCACCCTCTTTGGTATCTCTTGACAAACCTTTACCATGGGGTCTAACAATTTTACCTATTTCCTACAAATGGTCATTTCCATTTTATGCAAATATATATTTATTTTTATAATAGCGTTTCGTACATATAAAATATTACCCGTTATGTAAACGTATTCATGTACAACACACGGCCGTATTCATGTACGACCCAGCCACACCCTATTTATTTTCAAAAATTCGTTTAATATTTACAAATATTTTTTCTTAGATAAAATTCGACCCAGATACATCGAATTCTGATCATGAACAAAAGTTAAGAGGGAAAAGAGGTTAGTAAAATCATTATATATAGACTTCAAGATTTTTTTTTTGTACATTATCATTATTAGAAAATGGATGGAGGACGTGGAGAAATGCATGGCAGCTAGAGGGCTCCGTGAGAGGGATTGGATGGACAGAGAGCAATGGCTTTGGGTATTAGGGACATGACTCCTTAAGTTTTAAAAAAAAAGAAGGAAAAAAATCATTATTATCGAACTGAATGAATAATATCTGCCAAATTGTTTTCGCATCAGGAAAGATAATTCAACCAAACAAACTGTAGTCGTCAAATATTATTCCAATGGGGCATATCACATTATTATAATATTCATTATTAGTTTACTAATGTCATTCCTAAATTAACACCTGCGTTACTCTTACTTTCATAAATTAAATCAAATTAATAAATAATGTAATTTTAAGGTACTAAAAATATAATAAAGTAAAGTTGAGCTTTATTTCTTATTAATAACATTTTTTAGTTTGAATTTCAGTACAGTAAATGACTTGCTATTAAGAACTATACTTAACTTGGTGAACCAACAGTGATACCTTCTTAAAAATCTGATCCAGCGGATTGCTCTTTTCATTACAGCTTTAAAAAAAACAGTTCACTAAAAAAAATGTTTTAAACAGTTTCAAGAATCAATATCCGAATTTGGTACCGTCTAGTTGTTTATTCTACGTTACCATCACTTCCTGAGATAAGAAGCTGCCCTAAATTATATGGCTTTGGTTTTAGCGTTTAGTAATTATTAACCATTTGCTTTTCTTTCAAGGTAATATACTAGCCACACATGAAGTATTATTGAAGCTAGGAATGTCTGTATATGTAGGTAATAATAAAAAATATTCACCAGTACTTCAAAAGACTAAGAACGAAACTATTGAGTATGTAAAATCGGCTATAAAGAATGAACATTAATGAATACTTGAACAGTTCAGTTTATAGGTAATAGCATTCCAAGTGGAACGATAATGAAGAACATACGGAAACGTTAACACCTTTTTATCTAGGTTTCGTTTAGACCCATCGCCCATTTAGCTGTAAAGCTTTAGGAGTATTTGAACAACTGTATGGTAGAGACAACAATTTGAATTAAAATTATGTATTTTACATCGCTCGCAAGATTGCTCACAAATATGGATATTGGGGTTTGAATGTGTACATTACTTCTTTATTTTTTTTTATCTATTCTTTATTTTATTATCATTTTTGCATTTATTTCCTTTTATTACGGCATATATATATTTTACCACCTGTAAATATTTTATGACATTCACTTATTTTATTTTTTTTATATAATTTTTTGTTTTGTTATGGAATGGTTGTAACTACATAGAACCATTACTTATTGCCCACAAGTGCAGATTGTAATGTTTTTAATAAACTTAAAAAAAAACCTTATTTTTTCTTTACCGAGAAAAAAATGAGTAACATTGACTTACCAAGTCACATATATAGAACAAAAGGATGACAAAACTAATATTATAAATGAGTATTGCTATGCTGTCCTCACTTTCCTCACCGCTGTCCTCACCCAAACATTTACCTTAGGAATTGAGGTCTGTTAATATATAATTTATTTCAAATATCAATAAGGGATGTCGCCCCATATTAATATGCACCGAGCATAATATCCCCGATTACAGCGATTTACAAAAATAATAATACTACATAATCATTGATTAAAAAATATACACCTAACTTTTTCTAAAATGTACATAATTGATTGACTGGGAGTTCTTTTAATAAATGATTATATAAAAGAAATTCCTCTTTCTGTTACAGGTGGATGTTATACCATAGAACATTCCTACATGAGATTCCCTCTACAGTCTGCCGTCCTGCCTGCAGCTATCTCTTTTCCACTATTTCAGTTACAGACTCTGGGAGACCCGAGACTCGATGAGAGCTATCTCCACCTGTCAGTAACCCGTCAAAGGTTGATTTTAATATTCCTATAATTGTGAATATTGTCAGATATAACAACATTAATATAATCGTTAATTGTTTTTAACACGGGAGTTGATAAAAACAGAAAACAACCATCCTCATTTGTATTGTTAATTATTTTTAAGAAGCACTATAGCTAAACTACCCGAATCGGATTGTTGCGCATGAAGCTTACTTGATTAGCATATAATAAATAAATTCGTATTTCATCTCTATATTAAATGAAATTATAAGTACCAATTTTCAATACTTCATATATTTTTTTATAATTTCGGATTCTGTAACAGTTGTTTAAATTATTACGTATTATTTTTCTTAGAATATCTTATCATGGAAAATATTAGTTGCAGTGCAGATCAGAAGACCTTCGCGTGGCAATTCAAAAACTAATTACATGGGATATTGGGCTTAGCGAAGTAATCGAGGGGAATTCAGTTTCTAAGGGGAACTTTGAGGGAGCACATGACGAAGACTTCAAATAAAACTCACTCGACCAAACCTGCCATCGTAAAGGATAGAAGTTCACATTTTTCTATAAAGTTTCTTTTTAAACAGATCAAACAAAGTATAAAAAAAGAACTCTTTATCTTTATATATTACATCCAATATTCCAATCATAATAAACATGAAAGTTTAAATATATGATATATTGATGTATGAATCAGCCACACATTTGTATTAGGATTAAGTTAAATTTAAATGACATTTAGTTTGTGTGCGTATTGTTTTAATAATGATTAATATTGTTCATTCTTTACTGGACTCTACCATCCTTGAAGAACCAAGGACTCAGCTAACTTCTTCCACCATTCGCCTGTATTATTATTAGTAGCATAAAATAAATGTGAATATATTTTTGAATTCCTGAAATTGGATAAGCGTCGTGCTGGAAAGCGACCGAGGTATAGGTGAAAGGATGTAGACCAAGGTGTAGGTAAAAGGATTGCGTTAAGAGTGAACTGGCGAATCTGGGTTTGGGCAGTAGTTCGTGGATGGAAATTTGTAAGCAGAGATTAGTGGTTTAGACGTTGAGTTTTTGGGTTCGCTGAGTCTTATTATTATTATTATTATATTATTGTTATGATCATCTATTTTTTCACGCATTTGCGGGTTCAAAACCGAAATAGAGGACATGATTTTTTCCCCCTCTTCAAACGTTCGTGAATTTTCTAACGATCCTGGATGTGTCTAGGAGAACTGTCTTTTTGTGTCCCTTAAAACATCAAGCGGAAGTCCTTCGACTGTCATTTCCTTCTACTGTGGATTTAGGAACCAATCCAATTGAGGGAATTATTATAGTTGTTACCACCAAGCGTTTCGTACGGCTCTTTATATTTCAGCCACTAATTCCTGATTTTAAGTTTCTCTTCCACAAAAGGATTGATATTATTGTCACCTGGGATTGCAATATCAGTAATAGTTGCTTTTACATCTCTCAACTTAATAAGTAAGTTGTCTGGTTTCTAATGATGCACAGTATGGTCTGTTATCATGCATTCATCCCAATAGCGCTTAGGGGGCCTACTTAGAAAATTCTATTTGGGTGGTAATTATAATATGGCGTCTTTTCATCTAGAAGGTTGTATTTCACCGACAAGGCTTCATGCAACGATTTCGCTATATTGTTATGCCTCTGGAGATAAACGGTAGCAGTCATCACGCCACGTTCACAAGTGATTGTTGGATTGGCTCTAGCGTTGCCGAGCATAGTCGACATTTATCCGGCGTTGATGACATTCTTGAACATGACTTCTGTCTGATCTGGTGGCGATAACTTGGTGTTGAATGGCGATAACATTCCCTAATTATGATTATTGCATTTGTTTTATTTAATATATTTGACTTATCTAAACATAAAAATGGTATACGTAACCTCATTGTTATATCATTTCTTCCATACATAGAGTTAAGGTATGTGTTATGCCATTATGAAGACAGAGTTAATACTGTATGCAGGTTACAGTTGAATTATACTGTTTATAAATATAACACGTACTATATCGTCTTAATAAGTACATTGTAATTTATGATTGTTTGGTTAATAAACAGGAACTGCTAAACTAATAAATTATGTAAGCAACCCAATAGTCCTAAAATCAAACAATATTTAAAAAACAAAAATAGAGCTGACGTAAAATACTGAGCAAAAAAACTGTAAATAAAAATTATAGAAAGAATCGAATAAAACTAAATACGACAAAAACCAATCAAGTTTATTATTAATGTACTAACGAAAACCATTATAAGATAAATATTTTCATTTTTCAGTTAAAAAAATATAAATTTAATCTTACTTGAAGATCCTGTTTCTAATGGTACTTAAGATCCCACAGTGTTTCATCTTCTCAGTCTCTGTGAGCTTTAATGGAGTAACATAAGCCATCTCCATATCTAAGTAATTAATTGGTTTCATTAATTAAATTATTAAATTAAACAACACCACTAAACCTCCAATATCAATAACTGTTCAAACACAGTATTCTATAGTGTATAAGCTATTTGATAGTCAAAGAGTTATTGGGAGTGCATGTCATATTTCTTTATTAACCGCAACACGCTTTTAATATTATCTAATAATCCCAATCCATAAATATTTTTTAGAGAAATGCCTGATACCCGAGGTTAATTGTTATATATATATATATATATATATATATATATATATATATATATATATATATTTGTTTATATAAATCCGCCTGCTAGTAAGTACGAAAAAACATTTTGAAAATATAAGGAAAAGATTGGTTATGTTTTCATAGAATTAAAGCTTGGTCTAAAAATTAGGTATGTGTCAAGGAAATGTATTGCATTTTTTTAGCAGCAACATTTCAAATCTATAATACTAAGCATATCTGCTTATATTCTAGAGACCTGGAGATAGGGTTGCCAGATGTAGGTTTTCGACCGTCTGCAGTATTCCTGTATCCAATCCACAAAGCGGCCATGATAATATAGGCATTATATAGGTAGGTCTAAAATGTTTGGTCTTAGGTTTTGAAATGGTCAACAAATACAAGAGGAAATGCGAGCAGCAATCATGGGATGCGGGTGCGATGCAGAGAACCACAGAAACAAGTTATTTTGTCAAATTTATATTTCGTCATTTTTTAATTTAATAATGTAGTGTATTTTTTTTATCATTTCCATATTATTTGCCTAATTATTAACAATCCCGGGCAAAGTGGTCACATGTGGGCAAAGTGGCCATTTAGTAGAGTTTAAAAAATAAAATAAAAAAAATACAAGGAGTTAGTACTACACCTTTATACCAATAGATAGGTAACTTAATAGGCTAGATATACATGTAATATTGTTTCTACAAATTAACATTTGAAAAAGATATAAAAAATAATCCCTTAGAGTGGCCGCTTTGCCCGGGTTTTCCATATATATTGTTATAAATATTACTTCACCTTTATTATATACTACAAAATAATCTCTTGATATTCTTTCATAAATATTCATATGATGACAATGATTTTAATGTTCAGAAGATATTATTTTTAAAAACACAACTCGATTTTAGGAATATTGTATTACCGAAATTACTTTACCTTAAAAGAAATATTCACAAAAAAAAAAAACTACTCGATTGCTGAATACTACAATAATACAACTTCCTTGGGCATCGCTGGAAATTGGAGCAGTTGGGTACACAGTGATTAGTCAGGTAGCCTCTTGAGGAGGCCTAGAAGCACCACCAGGCTTCCGAACACTTGGGCAGGCCCAAATCATTGCAATTGACTTAATCCAAAGGGGTCTTGAACCCTCTCCTCTTCGCATAGCAATGGCGGTGCTTAGAGCGGCTGATCGAGGCAAAGGATTGCATAATAATCACTTCAATGCAAGGTGCATATTTGGTTCATGATAATAAGTAGTCTACTTACTTAGAAACATCATGATTCTAAGACTTTTAGCCATGCTTTACAAAAAAATGGAACGCATAACATGAATGAGGGCTGAAGATAACAATATGTTATAAGAAATGATTTATCATTTACCACATCAATCATTTCTCCAAGAGAGGCTAAGGCACGCTGGGACATTCGAGCACTCGGCTTCAAGGGACATAAAAGGACGAGTAGCTTGTATAAATAATAATAAAATACGGGACACACTTTCCTGACGAAGAACTATAAATGAACTCCTTTTACAAAAAAATAAGTATTATTTTAAATACATATTTTATGGCAATACTCTATTTATCTGAATAATTATTGCTCATGTCTTAATGAATATTAAATGAAATTCAAAATTAGAAATTGTTTTAATAAAATATATAAGTATAAAAGTGTGATTAGTATTATTGAAATTATAAAATTATTTTTCAATTATTACTTCGTTTCTTTAAAATATTCTTATGTTTTTCAAGAATTACAAATATTTTTTATCAATTATGCCTAAGAATGAAGTAACCAATAATAAATAGAATAATGACTACCAAGCAACGTTCTCACTAAGATGATCTATCTATCTGATATCTATAAGATATCAGTGTACAGCGCTCAGACAATTTATTAAAATATAAAGGAAGAAGATAGAAAAAAAAGGTGCACATCGGAAGTGACATATTTCTGGAAGTACGTCTTGTCGGTCTCCTCAGCGATTAGTTACGTCCGATGATAACTAGTTTTCACTGTATCAATAAAATCATAAACCACCGTAATAATATAAACTTTAAGATCTTGAATAATTATTAGTTGATTCTAAATATGGATAAAAAATGGCAAGGAGGAGGTAAAAAAGAAATTCCTTAATTGCTAAAACTATTTATTACTTATTATTATATATTTTTTTTTATATTAACACTTTATTGAAATATTACAATCTGCCACTTGTGGGCAATAAGTAATAGTGATGTGTAGCTTACAGTCATTCCATAACAAAACAATAATATAAACAAAATAAAATAAATAAATATATACATGCGGAAAAATATATACATGCTGTAACAGAAAGAAATTAATGCGGTAATAATAATAATAAAGTAAAATAAATAATAATAATAATACTAATAATAAAAATAAAATAAAATGTACACATTCATACCGATTATTATATTAATAATATTAATATATAACTACAATATTATTATATACTTATAATATTTGTATTATACTTATATTATTTTTATAATATTTAAGCTATGTAAACCAACTATAAATAGTTTACCGAAAAATAATTAAAAATATTACTAATACTTTAAAATTCTTATTAAGAAGGTCACAATCTATCCTGATCAATTGCCAGTTTACGCATTTTGAATCGTTCTGCTACTATCTACTTTTAAATTGTGAAATGGGATATCACATTTCAATCAATGAAAAATAATAATTTATAAATATATGAATTCAATATATATATATATATACTGCTCAATGCTGAATATAAATTATATTATTATGTAAGTACTAGAAATATATCTAACACTTTGGTTCATACTAAACGGAATATACCATCTTCATCACTGTAATACTAGAATGCAAATTAAACAAACAGTAGTGGCTTCAGGGCGTCAGATAAACAAAGAGAGATTGTAGAGCGACAAGGGGTTGGAAGCCACAGTTAATTTTTCAATGTATTGGTCGTGCAAAAGGAATTGGACTCGCAGCTCAGCTTGCCCCGACCGATCCTATTAGTACCGTCTCTTCTCTTCCATTTCATTTTATTTGAACTGTCATTCTCTTTTAGCTGCGTTCTCCTTCTTATCATGTTGTCTCTTAACTTGCGGAGAGTGGAAACCTCATGAATAGAGATTAATCTATGTATCGTCATTCTGGTCTTCTGAATTAGTTTTGCGCTTTTTAGGCAGAAGGTCTTTTTTCTTATTAAATACAAAGAAGAGGGTGAGGGATCAATTAGACTTAATATAATTTAAGTTTCACTTCTGCTTCCGTGTGTTTCTTAAAACGCGTTCGATTTCGATTCGTCTGTTTACGACGCAATGTTTTGGGAATATTATAGAAGACAAATTAATCTAAGCACCATTGACTAATAGAATATATAAATAGAATGATACTAAATAGTGATACTGAAGTAATGTTTGGATATTAATTATAAAAAGCTAGTACCATTAAAAAATAGAAATGATCTCAGTTTAAACGCAATGGGCAGTGAACACTTAAATATCTGTCAGGTCATTTATACTTAAATCATTTTTAGCGCTGTAGACTAATAATTAATTACATATACATAGAAAGTTAATGATGAAAAGATACTTAAAAGAGATATAGGTAATAATTTAAAAAAAAATAAATTCTCAAAATAAAAATGATAAAAAATGAAGCAATGGATACTGAAATTAATTTTAGGTAATGATTAAAAACAATCTAATTCAATTTTACAAAACAAAAATATTTTCAATAAAAATGAAACAGTTTCAATAAACACAGTGCGTACCAAATAAAACAAAAAACATGAATTTATTCAATGAATTAATTAATTTATGAAAACATTATTGAAAACAAATTATTATAAGCGCCAACTTATAATGTTGGTATAAGTAGAAAATTAATGAGATCAAGATACTTAATTGAGTTTTTGGTTATAATTTTAAAAAATAATTCAATCCACTAATTAATAATATTTTCAATTAAAAACGACATAGTTCCAAAAAAAACCAGTGTGCACCACAATAACTGTCATAACTTTTTATGAAAAAATCACTGAACAAAAAAGATTCTAAACCCCATGGACTAATGTTAGTACAAGTAGAAAGATAATGAAGCATTGGATACTGAAGTGAATTTTAAGCAATATGTTAAAGACAACTAATTCAATTCACAAAATAAAAATAATTTAAATTTATAAAGACATTGGCCTATAGAAAGTAGTTGGCACAACAATACCTGTCATTTTATGAAAAAAATATTGATTATTTTTTAAATTATTATAATTATTCTAGGCCTCATGGCTTAATGTGGAATAGAACAATAAAGAAGTGACAATGCTGAAATAAAATTAGGATGCTAATTAATGAATAGCTTTCAAATAAACAAAAATATTTTCAATTTTAAACGACAGGAATTTTTTTTAGAATTCACCGGATTCCGAATACTTGAGAATTCCCCGTGTAAAAGGTTGAAAGGATTCTAATAAAACAGACTTCTGATCACAAGGCCGAAGAGGATTCGCTCCATGATATTAGATTTCTTTGCTTAGAGAATTCAAAAAAAGTGAAATATTGAAAACAGTATTGTTACTATTTGATATATTACCCAAATCCCTCCATCAAAAGAACAATTTCATAACTCAAAAAATCTAATTTTTCAATAGAGATTTTTGTAAGTTCTATGATAGCTAAAAAAAGGGGGGGTATCAAAGCAAAGCAAAGCATTAATTATAATTAAAGCATAGCATTCCTATTGAAAGAATCGTATAGAAATACTTTTATTGATCAATAATGCAATTTCTAAAACTAGAAACATTCCTTATTTTAACTTATGTCAATATTTCCTTAAAGCTTCAGATTCAAACATGATACAACCCAAAATATGATTTAAAAAATAAAGTAATCATTTCATATCGTGGAAAAGAATATCAGATATTTCGTTTCAGAATTGAAAAGCTTCAACCAATGCAATTACTACTATAGGACTATTTAATTGACATTTTTGACTTTTGACAATGTTCTTTTGAATGAGCGAATTAGAATTACATCAGATTGTTTTTATTATGTTATCTCTTCGGTTGTTGTTAGTATATTTTTATGCGATTCCGATTTTTTATATGCTTGTAGAGAACATTTAAAAACAATATAATAAAATTTTATCATATTATAATTATAATAAAATTCTGAAAACTACAATAAAATGGTTTCTCATATTGCACGTTGCAACACTGCCAAGACATTGCAGCGTAAGTTCTAACTGTATCAGGAGTCAGATAGAATATTGTTACATTAACAATTCATTAAAATAATGTATATCAGAATATTATAATTAGCAAATTTTAGAATGGTATATAGACTTTGTTAAGTTGTTGCGATCATGTATCCTTCAAGCATTAAAAACTAAGAAATGTGCAGATCTTAATTGTTCATGCTTAAATTAATTACAGAACGAATGTTGACAGCATTCTATATTAATATGTAAAGTTTTATTAGCATGTATGAGTGGAGTATTCATATTCACAACCTACGTTTCAAAAATGAGAACAAAATGAAAAACAAAAAAATTTAAGTCATTGAAATTTACAACTGTATAATATTAAAAAAATCAAAAAGGATAGATGGTAAATAATCACATGTGATAAAGGCTAGTACAGAAACTACCCACTGGTAGTACTGAAAAAAAGGAGTTTGATGTTATGATAGTTGGACATACAATCCATACAGTAGGCCTTTGCAAAAATCATTTTTCCTTCTCCGAAAAGTGTGAAAATTCATGAATATGAGAAAAATATAAAAAATAACATGTGGCATTATTTTGTTTTTCGAATCTAATAAAGAAAACGATCAGATCGATTTTTTTTTAAACTTGATTAAACACTTAAACACTTATGTAAAAAGAATCCGCTTTTTTTTTAATGCTTCCTAAAATTGTTGTAGCCAAAACAAATTACCTATTGTTTATAGAAAAAGCCTTACAGAATTTTATTAATTAGTCTAATTTGATTATTAATTGCAAAAATTGTTCCGTTAATAAGAACCCACGGCTGATGAGTTATTTTATTATCCATCTCAAGTACGCCTTTCTGATTTCACAAGGATTCAGTATATTTAAATTCGTTTTAATAATTACAAATTTAATTGTAATAATTCGTTTTAATAATAGTAAATTTTTGAATTTATATTTAAATAAAACAACAAACAGAAAAAAGAAAAAAATCAATGCACGAAATATTTACTAACCTCGTAAATAAATGCACGAGGTATTTACTAGTTAATACTTTGAATGATTAGCCTGGTCTTACCCAATTGGAATGTATAATTATTATAAAATTGTTTCTAGTTTATTTATCTTATATTATATTAAAACAAATAAACAATAAACTTTAAAAAGAGTACATCGTTATCAGGTGAAAAATATATGCGTTTTTTGTTAAATATTACACCTTTATCGTATTTTTTTATAATATAAAAAACATTAGATCATTAGTATTTTTATAAGTTTCTTTTAATAATAAAACAATAAAACTAATTCATTAGTTATAATTATTAATCATTATAATAATTTTTAAAAAAATTTTTGTAAGCCGAAGGGATTTTGTAGCCAAACATTTGTAATTCATTTTGTGGCTAACTATCGTGACGTGTGAATGAGTGACGTGTATACTTTTACTCAGTTTAGAGTTTTTATTTGGTCAAGTTACATTAATAGAGGAATACGATGTAGTTTCTTTGCACTTTTTTTTTGTCATTTGGACTTTAGACCTAAAACCAACAAATCTAGTCAAAAATTTATAACGGCCGAACGAAGAAAAGAGAAAACTCTAAAAACATTGTCACAGCGTCGAATTTCCTTATTTAATCAAAGCATTACAAATAAAAAATAATAATTATAATGAATATAGACAGTCAATAATAAATAAAATAAGAGATTTTAGAATGCTTTGTTTTCTGGTTTCACCTCTCTGGTTGGCTGGTGGAATGAAATTTCAACAATATGACGTAGTTCTAACTATTTTTCTGAGATTTTATGAAGAATTGCAGTTTATTAAAGATTTTATGGAATCGCTTTATGCGAAATAAATTATTATTAGAATATAAACAAATGGAAACTTTTATTATTATCTTCCTTGCTTTCTAGGGCGAGGAGATAAAGCATAAATTTATCGAGTTAAGGGCAACATCGGATCCTCTAGAGTCCGTTTGGTAAAAATCATTGCTCCCTAATTCCCCAAAGAAGGGTGTAGGAGATATTTCCTTTTTCTTTTAAGTAGTTTCGCCTTCGATATCCGACTATCGAATTAATAGGCAAATAATATGAGCAAATATATGATACCGAACTCAGAAAATATTCAAGGGATCGACACTTTAAGATAATTGACCTAAATTTTTGTCTAGCGTTTTCAATGTTATAATATCGAAATAGTAGCTTTAAAAATTACTACCAGTTAATACATAAGGTTTATTTGGATTGTGATGTAGGTTCGCGTCATCCTACCGTTTTCTGGTAGACAATGTATTGGTTACTTTATTTCTATATTCTTCCGCAGACAGGTTATTTCCTTTGCCAATTTACCAGATATTTTCTTCTTTTCCTGGTCGGTGATGATCAACCGAGATAAATCTTCAATAGCATAATCATGCTTTCCAATTCAGATATGAAATTGAAAAGAAACAAACCTATTTCGATTGCAGTTTTTTCTTATTATATGAGGCCGAAGTATCCGTCCAATAATATTCAGCTCGTTTTCCTCATTGAATGAATCAGAATTTCAGAGGAAATGAAAAAAAAATGTATTCCTTCACTGATTAAACTTTTAAATTTGTTAAAGTACACCCTGTAAAAATGATATTTTACAGTCAGTTTTTCAATTCCATTAGCAGACCGATTTTTTTCATCACTCAAATATAATTCGGTATTAAAGGTAGCTGTATAAATAAGATGATAACACAATGTGTTTAGTTTTTAATTATTTATGTATGTTTAAATGTATTTAAATTAAATTTTGACGTTAAGAAAATAAGAAAAAAGTATAATGCTATATTATTCTATAGTACGATACAATTGAACCTCGGAAATAAATAAGCGGAAAGAGCTGAAAGATTTTAACGTAACATGAAACTGTAATTGAATCCTCGGCACACTGTGTGAAGGAGGGTGTGATAGAAATCAACACCGATGCCTCGTGATAGATCGAAGCTTTGAACCCCATGAATTAATTTACAACACTGATCGATGATGGAACCACTGTGACTGTTTCTAGGCTATTGTTAAGAATCATCAAAGCAAGTGCCCAGAAATAATAAATATATCGTAGCAAGTCTGACTCCAGCTATTCCCTCAATATTTAGCTTACAACAGAACTTAATATAAGTCGTGAAAAATCTAAGATGATTCAAAGATAACATTTAAGAATTTGTAGATTTCACAAACTTCGAAAAGATAAATAGATTGGGAACAATCATGCATTCAGAAGAGTTGAACTGATAATGAATTATTATATTTAACAGAGGAAAACTTCAGCGTAGAATAGTACCTAGGATTAACACGGCCAATAATCATGTTCAGTATTTTGAGTCTTTTTCGAGTCGAGATCGAATTGGGCCTTGTGTTGTAAACTTTTGAGTTTAGGCACAGCATCCCCTACGGCTTCCACATACTAATGTTGTCCACCATTATGCAGTTCATCACTTTGTTTGCTATGGGAATGAATTACCTAAACATCATTTTTTATTTATGTTCTCCTACTAATATGTATCTCTTCTTATTCCATAATTTTTTATTACCCAGCGCTAACAAATATATTTCTTTGCTTTATCATTATTTATTATGCGTTCAAATCTAGTTGTAAATTCTATTAAATTGTGCTTTTTTTATTAAAAAAAGGGCATGTATCATTACAATCCATGGTTCAAGGTCAACTGGGTGAGCCCAGAATGGCCTACGCGTCCTCACAGTCAGTAACTGGTCCTAACGTGGACTCCCCTCCTTTATATTTAAACATTAGTAAATGTTGACACAATTTTAAAATTTAATTCCAAATTCATACTGTTAGAAATTTTTATCATACCTTTACCACTACAAACCTTGAACCTTCAGTACATAGTAGAAACCAAACTGTTTCATGGACAACGATTCCGCAAGGAGGCGACTTGTCCTAGATCACGCTCAACCACCAGATTTTTTTCTCTTATTTTGGGTACCCATTTTATGGAAGCTTGGTGAGCCCCAGGAGGTTCCTAGATCCTATATGATCCACCTCCCGCTGCAAACATACTATATAAAAGTCTTGCCCGCAGCGGGATTTGAACCAGGATTTCCAGCATGGATACTCAGGTCTCTCTCTACCCTTGAACCACTTTGCTCCCTAGGAAGTGAAAATGCTTTTAATAATATAAAGAGTCCAAGTTTTTTTGTTAATAATCATTTAAAATTCAAAACACATTCGATTAAATAGCACTTCTTAAGACCATGTGTAACCATGATCATAGAACATGAACATAGTAATATCAAATTAAAGTACGAATGAAGAGCTAATGGTTAAATAAGCTATCGTAGCGACCAAGCTTCATCGGTTATAGATATCTAAGCCATATCAGGGGATTTAGCTTAGCATATTTTAGGATTTGATGCCATACCCTTTCCATAATGGGGCCATATGTCCTCTGTATTAAATGTGCCATATTTAGGGCAAGAGTGGTATTTAAATTCACTTGTTAGCGTTATTCTTTTTTTTTAAATAAATAGAAAATGGACTGTGCAATGAGAAATAAGCGCTTTTTAATATCGGTACTGTCATTTTATTTCCTTTTCAAAAGAATTTTTATGATAAAAAATAAATCACATAGCTTATAATATTAATTATGTATTTAATTAAATGTAATTAGTTATTTAACATTTTAATTATTTAAATGCAGTCCGAATCAGCTTTTAAATAAGTCTTCTTAGGTCCCATATATAAAATAAAATTATTTATCTATAAAACTGGTGGATTTCGGTTTCCGTGGCCAGAAGTCTGTGAGAAGATAATGGGGGTATTGCCATCGAGCCTTCCTGTTCCCAAAGCTTAATTAGTATTGTTAGTATTCTCTATAAAAAATATTGGAAGGAAAACTTACCAATTAATTATTAATGATTCCTGAAAATATTTATATTACAAGGATGCGTAATTATGATTATAAATTTTCTATATTTTGTATTACTGATATCATGATCTACGGATATGTATATCCATATACCTTCAATATTTACTTTACACATTGCAGTGTGAGATAATTAAATTAAGTAAAACCGGAAGGCAAAGAAAAAACTATAAATTTTCCAATTCAGTTCTTATTTAAGATCTATAATAAATGACACCCAACGTACAACATCTGGAAAGTTGGCCATCAAAATAATTGGGTAAAAAATAATCTGCTAAAATGCTGACTAGAAGGTCATTTTTCATTACGTTCGTTCCATTCTGGCCATGTTCCTTTCTCTACAATGATTAAAGACATGCGCAAAGCGGGTTATACTGATTGAATGAGAATCCGGGATTCTAATTAAACTGAGAAAATATACGAGGGCTACGCTAGAGAATTTGTGATTAATCTTTTATTTTATATATATATATATATATATATATATATATATATATATATATATATATATACTCATATATTATATATGTATATTTTTTTTTTTATTTATGGTTCCTTTTAATTATTGAAATATTTTTTTAAAAATAGAATAGAGCCAATAATTCAAAAAGAAACACTATTATGTATTATAATGTAATTGGGAAAAACACAATGCAAAGCCTTATGTTTCAAATTTCTCCAGTAATACACCCACTTACCGGTCGACGTTTTGCCTATTGAGGCATTATCAAGACACAAAAACCAAAAAGGTTATGTGAATCACATCTCGAAGGAAAAGGTGAAATATATCCCAACGATCAACAGCCTAAACAGGCTCCAAACATCCTGTGTTGTATATCTAAATTAAAAATCTACATTTATCTCCTAAGCAAAGCATTTGCAAACATGCCTTCATACGAAATATTTTTTTCTTGTTTTAAGGTCCTTAGTTCATATTTTCAGTTTGGTCACTGCTGTTGTTGAAGAAAGATGCCTTTCTGAATGCTCAAGTAAATCAGTTTGAACATTTAGTATGTATGTTAATGGTTTACATTTAATAAATAAAGTAGTTGGAAAAAATAAAATAAGTTTTATTTATTTATTATGCCTAAATAATTCTTAACAATGAAATCTTTAGATGTGAATATCTCCTAAACAAAGCGTTATTGGACATACCTTATAGGAGATTTTTTTCTTGCTTTGAGGTCCTGAGTTCAAATTTTGAGTTTGGCCATTTAACCCTAAAACACTCCATATATGTATGTATATATATACGTTATATATATTGCAAAAAAGTACCACTAAAACCCCCTCAGGGGGTTCAATAGATGGTAGAGACTATACTATTGTTTCTTGGACACCGGTTTTGCATGGTGTGTTTTGTCGTAGATCACGCTCAACCGCCAGATTCCTCCCCACATACTCGGTACTCACTTTATAGAGGCTGGGTGAGCCCTAGGAGGGTCCTAGATCACATATGATTCATCCATCTCCGGTCGCTAACAGATTAAATAAAATTCTAGACCCGGGCTGAATAAAAGGGAGACCCGGGTTCGAATCCTGGCCCTAGACAAATCTTTTCTCTTCAAAATAAAATGTTTAAAAATTATAACAATTAATATAAAAATAAACTATAAAAAATATTTATGTTCGTCAGCGAAACAATTTCCAATATAAGGCATAAACGAACAATAAATATTTATTTCAATATTTTTACCAATTTAAAACAGATACATGTCATCTTTGATTTATATTATAATATAACTAAATACATGTTTTCAGTCATTTTAAGGTGAAATTAGAACCTGTGCTTTATTTAGTGACAGTGTTTGACATAGTTATTAATTTGGCATTGATTTAAAAATTTTTATGTATTTAAATGAAAAGTTATTCAGACTTTTATTGGAAACTCGATTCTGTTTTCAATGAATTAAACTTTGTTAACCTATAACTGTATATATGTGATAATTTAAGCTGAATTAGATTCTTTTCATTGATCAAAATAAATGATTAAGAAATATAAATATTATTTTAACTTATCGATGATGATTATTCACAAATAATTAAAATGCAATGTGTATATTAACTCGTTTTAACTTCGATTATAAATACATATTTTGCAAAGTATTAGCTCATGATTTTAATTGTTGTGCTATTTTAATAACAAGAGAGAAACTTGGCCTAACAAGTAATTAATTTAAAACTTTAAAAATCTTTTACACAACTCTTTTAGAATGAGTTGAAGCAGAACTGATTATTACGCTCCAAACTCCTCCTTAAGCTTATTAACCTTCAGAAATATTTTATATAATCCCGAAATTACTTTTTCAAAACCTCCTGGACCTTCTTCCACCACATCATACATTTTGAAAAACCCTCCGAAAATGCTGCAGCAACACATCTCATATTTTCAAAAAATATGTTTATAATTCCCTAAAATAATTCCCAGAAAATCTCAATAAATCAATTATTCACTTCCTTACAAGCCTAAGGCATCATATTTTCATGTTTAGACGTTCTCATCTAGACCAGTATTGAATAATGTGAATTTAACATATCTTTTCGTTTGATTTCTTATAATATATTTGTGTATAAAATCGTGGATCAAATGCGGAAAACTCCAAAATTTAAAAAAATTACTTTTTCACATTTTTTACTAGTTTAGTCAAGCAATTTTGTCTAACATAAGACTTTCCATCGCATTCCTCGAGGTTTTAGACCGGTTTTGAAACTGAAATCTCAGGAGGACTAAGCTACAAAAAAAATGTGGAAAAGTTAAATTTTTAAATTTGGATGTATCCGGTTTTAATTTCTGAACGCCTCATATGATGAATTACAAAGAGGAAAATAATAATTATCCCTCCTTTATATGAAATGGCAAGTTAAAATACTTTTTAAATAAACTATCATTCATTTCTAATAGAGACGTAGTAGTGGAAACGTCTTTAGCTTATTTAATTCATAATTTAACAAATTTATTAGTCTCAGCAAATAAAATACATTTTATATTTTAATAATTCATATATTTCTCTTGTAAGAAATCCTTAAAATACACCTAAAATATATAAACAGCGTATATATATATTCATCGTCATTAGATGTAACCGTTATTGTTTAATAAAGATCCTGATATGATAAAACTAATAATAATTATTCAGATAAAACTGGCTATAAAATACGGGCTGCTCAGATTACGGGCAATTTTCATGACAGAATTTTAATAATTAAATAAATCTATCTTGAAAACTAATTAAATTTCTGATATAATTTAATTAAAATGCCTACATAAATTTTAATTAAATTTTCTAGACAAACTAAATAATTTTACGCATTCTATCAAACGTTCAGCTGTTAATATTAACAAGTTATGAAGACGGAAATATTTAGTTCGAAGAAAATTTCAGGATTTTTAAAATCGATGATATTAATAATGAGACAGATAACTTAACCCATTCAGGTTCTAAATAAAATTATTTTTTTTTAACATGTTCTGCTGAAAAAAATAAGTTCTGATATGTTATAGGAATTTGGAAACAACCTTTTGTTAATTAATACTAAGTTTAGTGTCTCATTTAATATATAAACTGCTGGTTATAAAATTTTGTTTCCCCAATGATAAGAAATTCCATTGCACTATTAATACATGATTAAAAAATGTATCAAGGGTGTATGAAGAAGAAGAAGGGTGAAATAAATTTAAAAACATTAATCAATAGTTAAGAATTTGACCAGCTCTGTAAAATCAAAACATCTCACTATTTCATTAAATTTTTAGTGGTATGTTGTTTATTGCAGAGAAAACATGATGACAAGCTTGACTGTTTGCTTGAAAATAACGATGGTCCAAATCATGCCCATAATTTGGGACACATCCACATGTGATGATTTTCTGTCAATCTAGATTATTAGATTAGAATATTAGATAAATCTTTTTTTTTTAAGTTACACTACAATAGAAGCTGGTTTTCAATAATAAATAAATATGAGATTGATGTAACCAGGTTGTGGGATTTCGGTTCTATGTCCAAATTAATTAAATAAAAAAAGTCCAACGAAAGTAGGTTGTATTCGTTGTAAAAGAAAAAAACTGTAAAAGAATGAAAATTAAGTTAAAATAAAACTAACAAATTAAATTAAATGAAACCGTTTAGCGTCCTTTACAAACCTAATAACTATTGAAATAAATTATCAATTGGCAAAACAAATATTTTCTTTTTAAACAAAACTTAAGGGGACACTAAAGAGAAACAGATAAACATGTGTTAACCCTAAGTGGTTTTAATTCTTACTTGCTAAACTATCATATGTTCAATTGAAAATTTAAACTTAAGGTTAAAATACAAAATAAATAATATGTTATGAGATACTTTTCAAAATATATGTTAAACAAAACTAAATCGTTCTACGACAATAAGTATCAAATTCTTAACATTTTTTTATACATGGCGAAATTATAAATTTAAAATATATAATTTGAAATTATATATATATATATATATATATATATATATATATATATATATATTGTCAGCACTGATGCGGGCAGCAAACATGAAAATGAAAGGGAATATGTTTTGGACAAAGAACAGACATTTTGCTCCCCTTTATAGTCAAGTTCCTAAGAAGGAGAGGAGAGGGGGGCAGAAAAACTCTTGAGATAGAGAGAGAGAGAAGAAAGGTGCACTCTGGAGACGTACAGGAAGGAGGAGATCTTGCGGAAGAAGGATGCGGCGAACAACGCGGACCGAGAAGATGAAGAGTCCCGGGGGCGACTAGAAGAAGACCGACCTGTAACCCAATCTACCCCTGTCCACAGATAAGTTTAATTTATTTCCTGTAAGGCATTTTATGGCAATCCTTTTTATCTATTAATCTGAATCATTAAACCAATTTGATTTTAAAACTATTGAGAACATAAAGTTAATAAACATAATTAATTAAACAAATTCTAATTAGTAATTTGGATAGTAAGTTCCCCACAAGGGATGCCATTTAATAATGCTATGTTCTACTCTTAAATATATTTTGCATATATATATATTTATTTTTGTGATGCCAGAGTCTCATTTAGGATGAGTACTCAAATGATTGTTTATATGCCTTAATCTTAATCGGGTTCCTTTCCAAAGGTCTGTTCTTGTGTTTACCAATTCACTCATCGATTTTACCTTCAATATATTATTTATAAATAAATATTGTATCTGGGGTATCCATGTACCAATAGAATTATAATAAGGATCGTTTCTTTATTCAATTTCAAACAAAGTTAATGATTCAGATTTTAATAGATAAAAAGGATTGCCATAAAATGCCTTACATGAAATAAATTGAACTTATCTGTGAATAGGGGCAGATTGGGTTACATGTCTGGGTCTTCTTGTTGCCCCCGGGACTCTTTATCTTCTCGCTCCGCGTTGTTCGCCGGCTCCTTCTTCCGCAAGATCTCTCCTCCTTGCTGTACATCTCCAGAGTGCTTCTTCCTTCCCTATCTCTATCTCAAGAGTTTTTCTGCCCCTTTCTCCCTCCTTCTGATGAACTTGAACATAAATTGGAGCAAAAGGTCTATTCTTTGTCCAAAACATATTCCCTTTCTACGTCTAAGTTGATGTAAATTGTCCGTAGGTTAAGTCAATAGTATTAAAATAAAGGTTGTTGTTAATTGTATATAAACAATGATGTAACTATATATACTGGAGAGAAATAAATAAAATGTCGGTTCTATGCTAGATCCCGTGTCGTTACTCTGCCCGAAACCCCTCCCTTTTTTTAGAGTGTTCATTCAGTCTAACCAGAAGTGGTGCCAAAACCCGGGACTTATCAGTTGCGAGATACAGTCGCGAGATAGTTCGATTTGTTTTCAACGTGAATAATTAACAGAATCGTGAACATGGGTGAATACGAGGAACTAGCTATGTTAGAATACTAACTGGCTCAGGAAGCAATGGGACGACTAAGATGACCCAACTGGAGCTACTGAAAATAAGAACTCAAGGCTCAGCTGTTCATCCATGAAGTAATTAACCATCTCTGCTCGAAAACCTCCTTATCTTTAGAGTGTTCATTCAGTCTAATCATAAGTTATATATTCTTCCATAAACTATCTTATTTAATTTCACTTTAAAAAATTGTTAGTAATTGATCTTCAAACAATGACTTATCTGTTGGTTTTTCTTTTATAGTCTCTGTATTCGAGCACCGTAATATTTGTGACCAGATTGCGAGATTTTCGGTCTTAGGTCCATATTAATTAAATAAAAAAACTCCAATGAAAGTAGGTTGTATTCATAAAATTAAATCGTAACATATACATCACATAAAGCACTTACCAACTGAGCTAGCCCGGCTAGTACCACGGTCAGAAATATCCAATCTCTTCACTGATCCCATATCCCCACGTGTTCTCGCAATTTTGCGATGTAAACAAGGGGGAAGAATGTTCATTGAACATTACTTTAATTAGGATCGTGTTGAGTTACATCACTATATTATTTATAATTTATAATATTTTATTTTTTTATTTATTGTTATAATTTTTATATATTTTTATTTTGAAGACAAAAGATTTGAACAGGGCCGGGATTCGAATCCCGGTCTCCCTCGTTTCCGCCGTGGTGCTGTTACCATCTGAGATAGCCTGCCACGTACTACGGTCTAATCCATTCTTTTCACCGATCCCTTATACCTGTGTTCTCGAAATTTTGTGATTTATACTATGGTACATGCATACTGTGTTACGAGCCAGGCTTGCTAAGTTGGTAAGAGCACCGCGACGATGACGTGGGAGACCCGGGTTCGAATCCCGGCCATGGACAAATCTTTTCTCAATAAATAATAAATTTACTTTTTTACCAAATAAGTTTCTATTATATTCACCTAAGTACCTTACGTTGTATTAAATTCATCTATCCATGATTGGATTCGTCATGTGCAGTTGTTATTTTGAAAATGTGTGCATGAATTTTAATTAGTGTCGTGAGCTTTTCGTAAATCTTAGGTAACTCATAAGAGAATCACTCATCCGTGTATAGTTGACTAATGGAATGTTCTCTACACTACGACCTCGTCAAATAATAGACAATACAACTTATAGAAGCTCTGAGAGCCCTAAGAGCAATAAGGGGTCGGGTTGTTTCTCCAGGGAACTCTAAAGAGAATTTATTGTCCCGTCTGGACGAAAACTTGTTCCCACTAATCCACTGGACATTTAAATATACAAAATTAACAACTAACTTTCCATTAACACTAATTTTACTTTATTAAGACAGTAAAATCTCTTAAATCTATAGAGCAGTAAATTATTAAAATTCTACACCTGGTTGGTAATGGAAAATAAACAGGTATATTGCTGATGTTTAAAAATAACTTCTTAAAAAATATTCAAAAAGTAAAAATATTTGATATTAATTCAAAATCATATGTTACTACAAGCTTGGTTTTGCAGTGAGTGAATGCGTTATTTTATGGTTCGACCTAATAATCTGATTTCTTAGCAGGCTAAAGTTTTAAAAAATATGGTTGTGTCAGCCACCCAAAGCTTCTATGAAATTCTATACTTCATCATCTTTTTATGGTAAACTCTACACACAATCGGTTTTGGCTGGGTTCATATAAATTTTGAGATATTATAGCTTATCGACTTTATCCAAGTTATCATAAGAGTATTGTAGTGCCTGTTTGAATTCAAGCTACTGCTAGTGGTATCTTTTATGCTCCTCTATAATCGTATCTCACTTTATCCGTTGTATAAAAAGATTAGAGGATTGGAAGTAGGACTGATCCTTGTGGTACACCGCACGTCAGTAATAAGGTCCTCGGATACTTGTCGCATACGCTACAGCTCTAGGCGACACCGGATTCAAATACTTACGAACGGCCTAGAGATATCAAAGCTGTTGCCACTTTTCCAGTCGTACACATTTTCCTGAAGTTTCATGATGTTATGTTCATTAGTTAGTTCGTTCACTACTAGTTAGTAAGTTATTTATTTAAAAAAAAATTGTAAAAACAATCAATGGGTCTAAACCCCGTCTACGAGGGATCAATGATGTAATATATTTGGAATACATATGATTTGTAGAACACAATTTATAACTGTGTAAACAGCTCTCTTGCTTCCACCATCGATTTCAAGTCATCTTAATCAGATTCAAAATTCAAGTGTTCTCAAAACAATTGTCTTTTTTCAAATAAACAACTGTAATAAACTATATATACAGTTGAATTAGTTTTAACATTAACCCATGGATAAACTAACCTATATATAAAACCTGTCCACCCCTAATCCTATGTTTTTTTTTTATTATTATTTTATTGAGTTGTACAACTGTAATACATACATCTAGTACAATTGCTATAATAGTAAATAATACATGATAGGACATGTAGTGATACTACCCACTGGCAGCAGTCTAATAATCCTATGTTAAATATTGATAAACCCCGTTACTTAATATTTAAATAACGTTAATAAACGTTAATACTTCGATATTTAAATCTTTAACAACTTTGAAATGAAATGTTTATTATCCCTCGTAAGAATACAATGTGTCAAATTAATTAATGTGTTGTGAGAAACGGTCATCAAATATACGCTATACACAAGAGTTCTCAATCATACAAGAGCTCTAAATGTTAAGCCATTACATGTTAAGGTCTTAACATTTATGTAAGGTCTTTTTTTACCTTTCCCTTTTCAATATTAATATATCTTGTGTAATAGCCATAAGTCCACTGGTTTCTTGACAATGTTCTGTTTTTATTGCACTTTTACTTTAATTTTTTCATATGGCCTTTTGTCTTATGTTTTTGTGTTGCTTACTATTATTTATTCTTTCCTATTGTAGTTTTTGAAGTTTGGTGAGTGTATATTGAATTTTCAATTTTTGAAGTATTTATCAGCTGTTTTTAACTAACCTTATCCAGCTGGGGTCGATTAACCTTCCTTATGATTCATTAGTTGCATTTGATCCACGGATGGGATGTTTCTTGGGTGCATTATTCATGTTTTGTTTTAATGTTATTCTCTTTATACCCTGAGGATGAATGAATAGGCGAAATATTGGACAGATGTTTTCAATTTCTGTTTTAGTTTGGAGACTTAAGGGCTTTTCGTTGGAATTTTTCCACGGTCTTATCATTACTGTAAGGTTTATTTTTACCTTTCCCTTTTCAGTATTCAGATATATATTGATAAATATTGAATTATTTAAAATGTTTTTGTTACTGTTTTTTATGAGTTTATTCATTGAAATTTACAACTGCATAATAAAAATACAACTAGTAAATTGCAGGGATGATACACCATGACATGGATAAAGGCGAGTATTATTGATGACTTTATTCGTAACTAAGTAAGGAGCATTACAGATTTCATAAAAGATTATGAATTGTAAGGATTGAATACTAGAGGTATTTGATGGCCTAGTGAAGCTCCAAAGCTATATTCCGAAGTTCAAATTGGTCTTAGAATATAACAGTACTTAGAAGAAGAAAATTTTAGGGAAACGTGGGGAGGGACTGACAAAAATCAATTTAGGTATTTTAAGGATATATGAAACATTAATAAGCATGTTATCGAAAACTTAAAACATGTAAAAACATAATTGTATCATGTGTGCATGTGTTTGTTTCAATTTCGTAATCGTAAACAGAATAAAACTATAGATAAAAATTTCAAGGGCTAAGTCAATTATCAATCTTTTTTAGATTTATATACTGAAGTTTAGTATTATAACAATAAATAAAATTATGTGAATGATAGATAATGGCGTGTATACAGGCAAGTAGAGTATCTACCCAGTGTTTTTACCAAAATAAATAATTCATCTTAGAGGATCATTAGGCTACCATCTTCTCAGATACCTAAGAGGATTATCGCAAGTTAAAGGAGTAGCTAGATTCGAAACTTGTGAGTTTGAGTGGGAATAAAGTTTTTATGAAAGAATTAATACAGAGTTCGGGCCAAATCAACAAAAAATTGGAAAGTGAGGTCATTATGGATGATTTCATTCGTAACAGAGTAAGGAACATAAAGGGTTTTGAATTGTAAGGATTGGATACGAGACGAATTTGATGGCTTAGTGGAGCACTAAAACTCTACTCTTTGAGTCCAAATAGGTCTTA
This sequence comes from Arma custos, assembly GCA_037127475.1. Classification (NCBI taxonomy): domain Eukaryota; kingdom Metazoa; phylum Arthropoda; class Insecta; order Hemiptera; family Pentatomidae; genus Arma; species Arma custos. The sequence continues at coordinate 89,997,577 of CM073760.1, read as the reverse complement.
TACTAGCAATGTATATGAGTCTTTCGTAATTAATTGGGAGCTTAGAGCGTTTGTCTAGGAAGTGTTACAGTAGCCGGAAACTACTTAAAATGTGCAATTTTCAAAAATATTTAGAATAATATGTGTATTAACTAATAAACTTCTATTCATAACCATCAGTAATCAAAAATACTTTTTTTTCGGTGTTAGTTTGTGACTTTAACTATTGTGTTATTTTAATAACATGATATACAATTTAGCTACTAATTAATCATATATGTTTTATTTGGTTTATATTAGAACATAATAAAAAAAAATTCTTGTTCTCTACTCGTGCAACTATCGACGGTGTTTAAATGAGCTGTGCAATTTAACTTAAATGAGAAACTAAGTCGAAGCAAAAGTTGGCCGAGGTGTGAGCAGCTGTAATTAGAACAATCCCTTATACTGTGATTTCCCTCCCGGGGTTAATGAGATGCCAAGATCCACCCTTTTCAGGATATTAGGTATTACCTTAATGCAAATCAACAATTTAAAAAACTAGATTTTAAATAATTACATTATCTGCATGCATCATTTTTTAATTTAATTTATTACCAGGTTGATTTAAAATTAATCCATCTCATAGTTTTAAAATAAATTAGAACTAATTGAACTGGAGCAATTATAAAACTGTTTTTATATCACTAAAACAAAGAGGGAATATTACTCAGAGTTAATTAACAGGCGTTCATTAGTGCAGAAAATCTGGAAAATATATATGATTTTCCAAATATATAATAAATTTTGAGGATAGGTGTAATATAATAATTTTAAAATTTAAAAGTACTCTATTCATATAACTATAACTGATCAGTGATGTATTTTAAGTTATATATGGTAAAATAAAGGCCCTTTAAACCAAAAAATCAATATTAACATACAGAGAGAAATTCCCCCTCAAAAAATCCCCACCGGCAGGATCCTAAACAGTTGTTATGGATGTAGGAATTCTACTAATCAGGTTTACTGAGCTTGTAGTTAATGTAAATTAGAGATAGAACATAGACTTCTATGCGGAGCAATTTTAGGATAGTCATAATTATGTATTTAATTCAGGAGCATGAATTCATACTTCATAGTCATCAACTGATATTAAGAGATGTTGGACTGGCTTGCTCTTACTGAGAGTGTCTTGAGGACCTCTAAGGGCCTATTGTTAATTTATTTAAATTTTATCACGGTCATCATAATGTCTTATAATAATAATAGTATCAGCATATCACTGCTGATTTATAGAATATATTAATAATACTTTTTGTTTTATAATCGCCATGTGAAAAGACTAATTTTAATAGCATTATCCAACTCTTTTCCATACTCTCCATACCATGTGCTCTTTTGATAACTTTAATTAATAAAACTATCAACTTCGGAAATTAAAAAAAATAATTTTTCAATCGAGTTATTACCTCGTCGTACAAAATAATTTTGATTATTTCAGCAAATGCACCTTTGCTAAATTTACAATTTCAATAATTTGTTATTACATAACATTATTCAGTATTCTTTCGTTAATAATCATTACATGGATATAATGATACATTTCCTAAATTATCTCCAACATATAGTTGGTAGGTAATCGCGGTTATTTAATTTAATTTTTCAATCTTGTTAGCATCGCTACAGAAGTATTTTAAAAGTTCTATTTGAGTTAAACAAGTAAGTATTTGGATATTGGTAAAGGACATCATTCCTATTGTAATGATGTTATTGAAATTATTGTATTAACTGTTACTTTACTTACTTTGTAGGCGTTCCGACTAGGGTTGTCTCAACTGGTCAGAGCAGGGTTCCATGTCTCCCGATCCATCCAATCATCCTCCTGGAGTCCTCGACCAGCCATCTCCTCCTGGACTCCCTCCATCCACCTGCTTCTGGGCCCTCTGCGTCGTTTCCTCCCTCGTGGAACCCAATCCAGAACTCTGTTTGACCAACATTCCAACGCCATTTTCTTCACCGATCCTTTCAATTTTAGATATAACTATATCCATCCTCGGTTGAATTCTTGGTTTCTTACTTTATCTAGCCTAGTGACACGGAGAGACCTCCAGAAATCCATCTCAACCACCTGCATCTTTGAGTACAGACGGAGGCTTATAGTCCAGGCTTCCGAGGAATATGTCAGGATGGTTTCAACTATGGCTGTGAAAAAACGGCGTTTATTTTCTTTAGATACTTCTTTATTTCAGAGGACCAAATGCAGCATTCCGGTAGCCTTTCGGGCTTGGACCACCTTTCTTCTGACAACATGCTCGGACGACCCGGTAGCGTCTAAACAAGAGCCAATTGAATACATTGACATTTATATTTACTTTTTTACAGGCCTGTGAATCAGAAGAGGGCAGGTATCAGTATCTCCAACTGTCATATATTCGGTCTTATTGAAGTTGATTTTTAAGCCCACCGTTTCGTAGCACATCTTTAGAGCCTACACCATCATTTCAAGGTCCACCTCCCAAACATGACCTGGTCGTCAGCGGAGAACAAGGACAGTAGTTGTTCGCTATCAATGAACGGCCCAACATCTCCACACTGCTTGTACCATGGTTTCCAGCCTCGTGAGGGTATATCTTGAAAATACTGGGTGATTAACTATTAGGAACTGTGTAAAAGCTTGAATTTTATATTTCATTTTAACTTATTATTTCCATAAAACTTAAAATATAACATGTTGGAAGTGGAATATATATCCGTTGTTCCTGAATTAAAAAGCTTCAACTAATAAAATTTCTATTGAAGGAGTAATTCAAACATCCAAATTTAATTATACCATTGTTCTTTTTAAGGAGCAATAAGTATATGATATAATAATAAAAAATATACATTAGTATTATGGTTCATAGTATTCTCTTTCGTATTTAATATGTATGTGTTCATTCTATTGAGCAGCTACAGTTCCTTGCGTTCACACACTATTAAACGTATATACTTCCTTATCTTCCGGCAAGTAACCTCGTAAGCATAATATGGGAAACCCACTCCATCGGAGGTGTAAGGGATTATAGCCCATCCAGAGTAACGGTAGATCCTGTGGGAAGTAATCCAAGGCTGAGACATCTAGGAAGGATTCTATTTGTTACAATAAAATAAATAAGAAATGATAATTCCAAATTAGTCCTGATTATCGCAATACATGTCCATTGCACTATGTTCTAGGTTTTGGATTGTCTATGCTCCTTCAACTTTGATTCCTCTGGCCAAGTAATCCTCCAGAGACTGTTTACATTAGGAATGGATAAGGAGAAAGGTAGAGGTATATATTTTGGTTTAACGAATGTGGGAAACTGTTATCAGTTGTATTGTATATGTACGTATGCTATCAGTAATGATAGTGGACCTAAGCTCGATAATCGGGTCAATATGGCCATTTTTCCAGTATAGCAAAGGAATCCAAGCCAAATCACGAATAATATAAATAAATTAAGTAAGATAATTCAAATTTTCAATTTTATGGTATCCGACGGTTTTTGATAAATTCTTAAAACTGATGCAGTCAGCTTATAATTTTGCATAGAGTTTTAACGTTTTTGATTTACTATTTCAATAGCAGGCATGTACACTTCGTTAATTAGAAAGATGCGCTATCAAATAGTATTCACCTGAGTTATATAATTTTTCCTATATTCCTAATATAGGAATATGGAGAGCCGCCTCGAACACATTTTTCAATATAATTTATCCCAAACCTTCAATATATAACATAAATTGTTTTCGAATTTTTTGACACTGATCCTACCAATGATGAATCTGTGGGGGATTCCAATAAGATCATTTTACTGTTCAGAGTTCGGCAAAAACCGGTTGCCATGCAAAATTATTTACCAAAAAACTACAATTTAAAAAGTATGTATACAAGAATTGCCATTTACTTTCATTATTGTTATGCTTTATTCTTTTATTTCATTCATTTGCAGCTTAGATTAAGGTTGACCTACCCCTCATAGTTTTAAAACTAAATTCAACTAATTAAAATTATTTTGAAAAAAGTAAACACAAAGCTATAACGAAAAATATATACCTCTCTTAAAACGTTATGTTGAATATGAATCAATATATATATACGCATATCCGTGTGTGTGTAAAATAGTGATGGTAGTACTATTTATATATAACTTATATACTTCCAGGAACAAAACATAAAAAAAAGGAAAATTTAGGAAGAAATGACTCGCACGAGAACTGGTTTAACACTGACTTTATTGCCATCTTGGTCCTCTATAAATAGGTGTTTATATATAAACAGCTGTTACAATGGCCAGCTATTTCTTATATACATATTATATATATTGTATACATTTAATTCTTGCTATAAAGACATCCAGTGAATTACAGCGGATGCCGAGGGTAGCATAAAGTTAACTAGAGGTACAAAGGGAGCCAATTGGTCTTAATTGTTCTCGGTTTTAAAAAAAAACTCGATTAAAAACCACTTCGGATGGAAAGAGGACTGAATGTTGATAAAAGTGGTGAAAGAGGACTATCTCAGGAGGCCACCGCTACGGAAGGTATTTAACAGTCCTGAAATACTTCCCATAGTATCCTCTTATTAATTCTTTCTCCACTTTCCTTCTGTCACTACATAAACATAGTGACAGTGTTATGAAGTTACATGTAATGGACCTAACACAAAATGTACATATCTGCATAACATTCAAATATTTTTTCAATTTTTTTTTTTAAGTGACAGCTTCTTTATTCGTTGAGGGATCCTTGTAGGTTCGCGTCTTCATGCACTACGTGCACGTCATGCTCGTGATGATATTATTGTTAACAATGAATGTTGCATGCAATAAATAATGTTGAACGTTAATAATGCTAAAAATGAAAATTAAGTTCATGGACATTTATGTAAATAAAGAACAAGTTATAAATGATACAACAATATACTATTAATTTCAACTAAATTATTGATATTATATTTTGTATTGTATTATACATTTTTTATTCAGCTTGTGCAGCCGATTACATGTTCCAATTGATAAATAAACTGCTTGAAAATGTATATAATTATTATTATAATTTTATTTTGAAGAGAAAAGATATGCCCAGGGTGGGGATTCGAACCCGGGGTTCACACATTTCCGTCGCGGTGCTCTAACAGCTGAGCTATCCTGGTTTGTACTTCGGTCAAGCATATCCATTCTCTTCACTGATCCCATTTCCCCGTGTTCTCGCAATTTGCGATGCATTAAAATGGGAAGAATGTTCATTGAACATTACTTTTAATTAGGATCTAATTGACTTACGTCATTGTTTATTTTTTAATTTATTTTATTTTTTAATTAATTGTTATAATTTTAAATACTCCGGGGAAACGTGGGAGACCGGGTATGAATCCCGGCCCTGGGCATATCTTTTATTTTCGAAATAAAAATATTTAAAATTATAACAATTATTAAAAAAATAAAATAAATTAAATTATAATAATATATAATTATTGCTTCGTGTACTAATGCATTGGAAAACCTGACTAATCTTAATAATTTCAATTTACGAATTATGAAATATAAATAATACAGACTACAATTTATAAATAAATTCAAAAAATAAAACAGTTATTCAAAACTTTTGAATTTTCACATATGTTGCCAAATCTCCTGCTTTATTTTATCTGTACCAATACAAATCACGAAGGGTCTAGGATGCATTGTAAAGACTAGTGTTTCTAGGACAAAGTTCGTGTAGAGAGAATAATTATCAGAGATCAGGTTCAATCACTAGGTTATTCTCCCAGTTGAAGGTGCCCAATTTTTAGAGGATAGATAGGCAGCAGCAGGCTCTCCAAAGTCACATATCAGTAGCTCTTAACATAGTGAATAAATTACCTTCCACAGCTGGATTTGAGCCAGGGACCTTCAAAGGACAGCAATACAGCTCTCTATAAGCTGTGATAGTCAGTTACATCGAGAACAAAATAATGAAAAGCAATTTCAATTTTGCATTCTATAGTCAATCGGATGAGTATATAATTGAAAACCTAACTTCTGGGACCGGGTTCACGTCCGGCTGAAACACTTAGTTGATATATTCACTAACCAGTCGCTGTTACCTGTTGCCAATCACTGGCTGCTCTGAGATCGAAGACATAGCCTACCTATCCCAGTAGTGTGTAATGATGGCATGTCATTAATTATTATTCAAATGAGCATTTGGAATTACTTGAGTAATGTAGTTTCTGGTTTATTAGATAATAATAATAATAGAATAGTTAAATGGTAATTCGATAATAATTGACTATAACAATCAACATAAATATCATTAGGCCCTGTATTTAACAGTATTCAGGGGTACGATTTGAATAAATTTCTTGAAATGGGAGTTGGGTAAATGGTGGGTTATAACTAATTTAATTACTTTCCTTACATTCCTCATTCGAGAAATATGTATTTATATCTCATAATGGAAGGAAAATAACAACTATATAAGGACTGATAGTATAATAAAGATAAAGTAAGAGATTAGAAACAGAATTAACCGCTTACGAATTAAAATGAACAATGTCTATTAATAAATAATAATTGGGTCACTCGTTAAACATCTATATCCTAATTATATCAGGATTGGTAAAATTTAAAACTCCAACTGTAGCATCATCCGATTACCCGAAGTGGTGTTAAATAAATATATAACAAACAATAAATAAATCAACAATAAAAGTTCTGTGTATAATGCCATTTAGGATAATTTGAGGCATGAAATTATTTATGATAACAGTCTTCAAGCGGTTTTCGCTTAAAACAAAATTATCAATCTCGATGCAAGTTTGTTTTCTTTAGCTTAAGGCTTTAAAGAGATACGACTATCTTCCAACAACAAACTCTATACCATCACAAATCCACTAATCCCAACCCCAGCTTAACAGGAGAAAGCGTTTCCTAGTTAAATACTTTTCAGAAGGGAAGGTCTTTTAAAAACTTTTATTTGGAGGATAAGTGAGATTCATAATATTTAAAACCCGTTAGAAACTAAACAAGTATCATAAAAAAATCTCAGATTATATTTTATTTATTAAATTAAACTTTCCTAACTTCACAGAATGATAATATTACTTGAAGAAAAGTTAGTTCATCTATAACTGTTAACAAAATAAGTAAATATTTAAATGTATACTGCTTATACTTCTATTTTTCGATTTTACCTATTTTATTTATAATTTATTTGCTTTTGCCCGCGACTACGTCCACGTTGATTTTGAATAAAAACTTAAGTTGAGTTTAATCGGAGAGTGAATCAACTAACGAACCTACTCCAACTTAAATTAAAGTTGTACTCCATATTATTCACAATGGCTTAAAACATTTGTGAATTCAGCCAGCCTATCGATGATTATCCATTTGTTGATCGATTTTAATAAAGTGTCCTATTAAATATTAAATCGTATGATTATAGAACTTTCAAAGTGTTTTCGATTGAAATTCAAATGTAATAAATCCAAAACTGTAATTTCTTGAATTGAAATGTATATTCAGATGGTATTAGAGGTATCTATAGGATAAAATCAGTTTCTGCTCGTCCACATCTCGTAATTATAGTAGCTTCTATATTTTTGTGCAAAACTTTTACCTGCAGTCTAGTATTATTTGGAGGTTTAAAATTTCTGAGTAGTATTACAGGTGCCCCAACTTTAATTTAATATTTATGTGCTGGCAGACCAGATGGATTTAAAGTATTCGAAAATTCTGTGGGATAGTGCAGGGCTTCATCAATTTAAATACTGAATCTATTGACTTGTTTTCTATCAGCTCGCCTTTGAATGTCCCTAGAAGCATATCATTGACTTTAAATGCACTCTCATTTTTTGGCGTCAATATAGCTCGCTCACACAACCAATCTAGGTTCTTCCTTGATTAATATAAGTTGACCTTATACATGAGTATCACTATACCTTATATATTATAAATGAGGAAAAAAATAGTCCGGGTAGAGGTCAAGAAACTTCTTATGCAGAAAATAAGAGACTTTTCTGTACTAGAGAATTTTTTTTACCTCCATTTTCTTCCTCGTTTTTACTTAATATTTACATCATCGAGATATATTAAGTTAGCTATTTCAGACAAAGTTATATCTACTATGGCTAAGTCAGAAGATATTTGAATTTTAACTTCTAGCTAAGGGTAAATACCGTTTCTATTTTTAGAATTAGATTATCATTTAACACAATTATTTTTAATACATAATTTAATTTAATACATTTAAATCGTCATCACTTCTTAAATAAATCCTCATCTTCTTTTCGAGAATTATTAAACCTTCAAGCATGATTTGAACTCGTCTCTCCTAGTACTTCTGGGTACCACGGGTAAGATTAAAATATTGAATACAATTGTTATTTAAAAGTAAAGCCTACTTACTTATTTTCATATCTCTAAATTAACATGTTATTATTTCCCCTATTTCACACTTTAGGGGTTGATTTAAAAAAAAACATGTAATTATTAATTTTAAATGTAGAAGCTAAATCTAAAATTCCACGTTGCTCGCTTTAAAAATGACGTGTTTTATTGCAAAAGTTTTCACCCCTTAAGGGATGAATTTTCAATATGCCGTTTTGGCCCTGTGATCGTCTGTCAGTCAGGACAAACTCTTGTGTATATATATATATATATATATATATATATATATATATATATATATATATATATATGTATATGAGAGTGAATATTTCACAAATTAAAATTGACATTATATACAATTAATCATATACCTTATAACATTATAACACATTTTTGTACAAACAGTTTTTTTTTCAAATCCCTTTGGGGTTCGGAGTTGATACACATGGGATAGCAGTAATGCACTGAATGAATATCCCCTACATGCATTTTAAGAGTCAGATAAGGGGTAAGAAGAATATGAAGAAACTTTATGAAGATCGATGAATATTTTAAATGATGAGGTTCACTAGCTACGTTCTATAGTTCAGTTCTATATAGACATAACTAGTCAAGAGAATCTGGTTCTGTCTATACTGTTCCATAAAATCTCGTCTGAAACATGTTAATTTTGTTTGTTTAACAATCAGCTGCATTTGCAATAATGAAAAAAATTTAAATGCATTCCTTAGGTATATTAGGTTACTGTCTGATGGTGGAGACCCGAATAAATGTGACTATTATTATTATTACCTATGTAAATTGGTGTGCGCACGATTCCTTGCAATTAACAAAATGATTTATGTCACGTGCTTAACAAGAAGATAGTTAAAGAAATGAAAAGAAAATAATATTTTTTAAAACTGTATTTTGTTAAATAATATATTCTTATTCTTATATCCCGGGGATAAAATCGTGCTTATAAGGTCATATAGAATATTTTCCAAAATTACGATTCTCGAAAAAAAGAAGCATGGCGAATCGCAACCATATTTGCTTATTATTAATATTATTTTAATAATTTACCAAACGCCTAAAAGTTTCTTTATTCCGAGCGTAGCTAAGCGGCTTAACCAAACCCGGATGTATGTAATTAAAAGTATCCTTCCCTGTTCCAAGTTAACTTATAACTACCTGTATCACTGCCGATTCCAATTAAACTGAAAGACCTACTGTACACTCAATCAATCACCGAGAAAATCCGGCTATAGCATTCTCGGTATACCCTTCTATTTTTAAAATTTATTATTATAACATTATAAAAGAAAGGTTTGTATTTTTTTAACGATAATAATTATTTTAATAATGTAAAACTTTTAAGACAAGAAGACTAGTAGACTAGACTAATAGATTTTAATATTTCAAAATTTTGAAGATAAGAATTTTTTTTAAAATTATTAATCGCATTGACATAATAATAACTGAAATAACTGAATTCTGCCAGCCTACCAATTCTTATCCATTTGTTGATCGATTTTAATAAAATGTCCTATTAAATATTAAACGGCATAATGGTAGAACTTTCGATGTGTTTTGGTTGAAATCCACTATGTAATATCCAAAACTGTAATTTCTTGTATTGAAATGTATACTCAGATGGTAAAGGAGGTATGTATGGGATAAAAATGGTTTCCCCTCGCCCACACCCATTTCACAATTTTGGAGGTTTAAAATTTCTGAATATATTAATCATACTGAATTCACCCAACTTAGATACCAATTTAATAATTTATTAAAGTTTTTATCTAAGAATTTCTAATTTTGAAAATATGAGATGTACTTTTTTAAAAATATATAACAAAGAAACGAGATTAAAAAGTAAAATAATATAAGTAAGAAAACTAATTTTTAAATGTTTTTTCCCCCTAAAGGTGAATATAATATAGTAAACGTTTAGAATAGTAAAAGTAGCACACATACACACACACACACCACTGTAGCCGCAAAAGGAGGGAAGAAATAACCCTGAGAGTGGTCAGACAAGATATCCAGTCCCAGCCCTCGCTGAGATATCTCGGAGTTATAATCGATGAAAGGCTGCGTTCAAGGAGCATATCCATCGATTATGCTAAAGAGTGACAACAGCACTGGCTCGACTGATGCCCAACGTAGGCGGGCCTAGAAACAGTCGAAGACTATTATTATCGAGCGTCACCTCATCCATCCTTCTCTACGCAGCCCCGATATGGAATGGTGCCATGGCTTACAGGAGACCAATGGTGTCCATTTATCGTCGAAGTGCTCTGAGGGTAATCAGCGCGTTTCTGTCTCTTACGAAGCTGCATGTGAGTGGCCAGGATGCCACCAATAAAACTGATCGCAGAAGAGAGACAGCGTTGGTATAAAAGAGTTGCTCGCATCCCCAGAACTGAGGAAAGGAAGATGACAGTCGAGAAGTGGCAACAACGCTGGGATATGGCCACGAACGGGAGGTGGACTCATAGGCTGGTTCCTCGCATCGAACCCTGGGTGGATAGGAGCCACGGGGAAGTAGCCTACTACCTAACCCAGATGCTTACAGGACATGGCTGCTTCAGAGCATACCAATTACGGTTTAAGCTGGACTATACAGCAGAATGTCCAAGCTGCCCAACAATAGAGGAGACGGGGGAACATATATTCTTCAGCTGTGGAGTCTGTGGCTCAGGAGCGACAGTCAACAATATCGTTAGCCTGATGCTGCTTTCACAGGAGTACTGGACAGCTGGCCAAGGCCTGGCCGCAGAGGTCATCAAGAAGCTGAGGAAGGAAGAGAAGGAGAGGCGTGCCTAGAACAGAGATAGCCTAGCACAATGAGGCGGCACACAGCCACTCTCCTTCCATGAAGTAATGCCTAACGGTGGTCCCGTGGAGTGTGGAAAACAGGTGTAGGGAGGTGGTTTCGGTGGGTAAAAATCCCACACTACGGATTCACCTACCCCCGTAAAAAAAAAAAAAACAAAAAAAAAACACTGTGGGAGTCTGTAACCCATATGTGGTGCGTCCCTACGTGGCGGATAGGGGAATGCTCGCTAGATATAAAGGGCAGGAGGGAAATAAAATGCATTGACAAAAAGAAGGATGTCGGATCAGCCTCAGCAACTTTTGTAAAACCGTAAATTCTCGAAAGATGAGCTCCAGTGGGAAACAGCTTCCAGGATAAAAAGGGCATTGGGAAGGATAATCGCCGTAAATTCTCGAAAGATGAGTTCCAGTGGGAAACAGCTTCCAGGATAAAAAGGGCATTGGGAAGGCTAATCGCCGTAAATCACCAAGGTCGGATGCTTTGATCTCGGAGTCCAGCACCTCTTCGGATACTCTCCGGACGGTCCGAGACGACCCCGCCTTGAAAAACCAGGGAGTAAATATCTCAAAGGTACGTAAAAATGAGGCTGGGAATCTATTAATCCAGATGGATCGGAAGTCTGGTGGGGCCCTGCAGACCATGAAGTGCACTCTAGAGGGTGCATTGGGATCGGAGGCTCAAATTAGAGCGTGGACGCAAGACTCACTGATTGAGATCAGGGACTTGGACGCATTTATGTCAAAAGAAGAGATTGTCGAGGCTCTCACAGCCCTTTTAGATGGAGAAGTGATCCAACATACCGTAATGCGATCGATGAGAGTAGCGTATGCTGGAACACAGACTGCAGTGGTTACTCTGCCAGTTCTACCGGCCCGGAATGCTGTCTCGAAAGGCAGACTCAGAGTAGGGCTAGTAATCAGCCGTGTATGGGAGACGGTGCGACTTCAACGCTGTTTCCGGTGTTGGGAATTCGGACATTTGGCCAGAAGATGTCAGGGACCTGACAGGACAAAATGTTGTCGCAAATGTGGCAAAAAAGGGCACTTAGCCACCGACTGTTCACAGAGTCCTAGTGCACTTTGAACTGGTATAGGCGACAACGGGCACTCTTGTGGCTGAAATAAATGTCCGGCATTACATCATGCATTGCAAGGGCAAAGGAGGCAGAGAAATAATGCAAAATGAGGATCTTACAACTCAAACTCAATCACTGCGAAGTTGCTCAATCAAGACCTTCTCCATTCTTAGTGAACAATATAAAAATCTGGATAGCGTATCCTGGATATCTGACGCCACACGAATAGCCACGATATGGGCATGTAACAGACAGGCCCTAACTGAAATGGCACAAGACCCTACATGTGGGTTTGTCTGGGCTAAGATACAGAGCCCAGGTTCGTGAGGGGAAGTAGGAGCTCGGTGATCGACCTCACATTCATTAGTGACAGCCTCCACGCAAATACTAGCTGGCAGGTCTCCGACCTTTACACACACAGTGATCACCAAGCTATCGTGACCACACAACGGAACCACGAACCAAGGGTCAGTAGGCATGAGAGGGGTGTGGTTCGCTGGAAAACCAGGACGTTTGATAGAGAATCTTTTCAAATCATGATGGAGGCCGAATATAATCTGTCAGGGACGGCGGAGGACAAGGTAACGTCTTTGGGAAATGACATTCAGTGGAAGGTAGACGCACAGGTTGGTGCCCCACATTGAGGCATGGGTGAATAGGAACCACGGGGAGGTCGACTATTACAGCACTCAGTTCCTCACAGGGCATGGTTGCTTTCGAGCCTACCAGCACAGTTTTAAGCTCGATGATACAGGTGAATGTACATTCTGCCCAGGAGCGGAGGAGAGCGCCGAGCACATATTCTTCTTTTGTCCCAGCTTTCAAGAAGAGACGCGTCTGCAGGTCAGATCCCACTGCATGTTGTCAACCTTATGCTGATCAATCAGGATTATTAGATAGCAGGCCAAAGGTTAGCAGCACAGGTGCTAAAAAGCTAAGAAAGGAAGAGAAAGAAAGGCGAACCAGGAGGTAGCTGAAATCAATTAGTGGCACTCATTAAAAATACATTTTTTTAATTTTATACTATCGTCTCAATATATATATATATATATATATATATATATATATATATATATATATATATATATATATATATATATATATGTTGGAATTTATAAGACTGTTGGAAAACCTACTGGGATTTACAGGAGGGACTTGTTATTCAGAATTAATTCATGGACTCAGCAGGACTCAGACGCCGGCCTTAATATAGTAGAGACGCAGGCAGGTGTTCCCTCCCAATGATAAAGAGCCATATAAATTTAATTACTGGCCCTCACTCCAGAACAAACAGTCTGGGAACAATGAGAGCCGAGGTGGCCACTTCCCGTCGTAAAAATTCAACAGACTGCTATGTTAAACTATTCCAAGCTGTTTTATTAAAAGGTTTTTGGAAAAAACATTCCGAACCAAACAAAAATTTCCGAAAATTGGAATTTCACGATTAAGTATGGTATAAAAATAAATTTATATATAAAAAAGCTTTTAGTGATTTAATATTTTATTGGCCTTGTCTAGCAACGGATCGTGAAGATAACAAATGGTGGAAGACTGATAAGAGAAATATATTGATTTATTGAAACATTGAAGAGTCTAATATGGATAAACAAGAGATATAAAAGAGACATTCTTATTAACTTACTAGGTGAATTATTGCTATTGAATATTATTATAACTTATTTTGCTATGGATTACATGTAACTCACAGATTATTCTCCTACATACTATAAACTATGTACTCCATCTCTACCCTCAACTCTCCTGCCTTCTACCAACTACCTACCCTCTATCTAAATCTTAGAGCTACTATATATACATATATGTATATATATATATATATATATATATATTTTTTTTTTTTTTTTATTTATGGTTCTTTTTTAATTAATTAAATATTTTTTTTTTTAATATTGAAGAGAAAAGATTATGTCTTGGCCGGGATTCAAACCCGGGTCGCCCGCGTTTCTAGCGCGGTGCTCTAACCACTGAGCTACCAAGGCACGCATTCAAGCTAGACTATATATATATATATATATATATATATATATATAAGATAAGAGGGAGGGACAAGGAAAGAAGTTTACATTGATGACAACACGGAAGCATTGATGAGTTTCAAAGCAATCAACAAGTTCATTGTTACAAAACAATATGTTTAAAAATATTGACCGGTAACTATGGACCTATTTTTGGTTTAGTCATTTATTGTGTCCGATCAGTGAAATTATAAATATCTTTAAAAATTGGAAAACTGCTGTCACTATCACTGAATTTCATTCTATATCAGGTTATAGCACTGTTTTTTTAATTTAAAATGAAAAATGGAATGCATCGATTCAAACAATATAACAAGCTACAACTTAAATAATTTATCTTCTTTTAAAAAAAATATAATCCCAGCTTCACGTCTACCCGGTTTAAAATTAGGCACTTAATTCAAGAAATCTGTAATTTAGTTCCTGTTTTGTGTATGATCTTGACAGTCTCAGCTAAATTTTCTATTGGCATTTTGTTATATCCACCAAAGTTTTTAAAGAAATAACAGATCGCATGAGTTGGTATGTAGTTTATTATGATTTTTTTAAATTATTGTTATCAGCATGTTTTTTCCCAAAATATTGAAGCTACTGTTATTTGTCGTAAAACTGGGATCGTTCTGTATTTTTTAATTTATGTTTTGCCGTTGTAGGTACCAGTATCTCTCAGCCTACCCTATGTGTTTACACATCTATGGTGACAATTTTTTTTAGCACTAATTTATTTATTGTTTGAATGACTTTAAAAAACATCCTTCTAAATGTTATTTTCGGGGAGGGCAGAACTCAGATCAACTTCGGTATATCAAGATATGGTCGTATAATATAATATTATAATTATTGATCCTGTATATCTCAGGACCTACTCTTAGTCAGAATTGCATGGAAATGGAAAATAAAAAAACAAAACGGCGTTCACAACCCTGCTGCTAAGCTTTTAAAAACGAAGAAATAAAGTTTTTCACGCGGAGAGGGAACAATAGTCGGCCTTTGATTCTCCTAAATAAACTCCCGGCATTTTCTCCCCCTCCTAAATTTATAAGGCGAATAAATATGGTTTATCTTCTAATGTTTTTGTAGAATGTAAAACTTTATTCAAATGGAAAGCATTTTTAGAGATTTTCGTTTATACCAATAACTAAATAAACACACACATTAGCCATTAAAGCAAAGTGAATCCTAGCTTCAGTCTAACATTTTTGAATCAATGCGGTGTCAATGCGAATCTCATTAGAGCGAGTTGAAATTTTATTCCTCAAGATCAGCAGGACAAATGTAGAACTTTACAATAGGAGTAGAATGGGTTTTCGATCTAAAAGATACCGCGTCTTTCTTTAGTTTCAAACGTAGCAACATCTTCAATTCCTGATAATCTTCCGAGGCGTCTGAAAAGAAGATGGCCTCGTGATCTACTAAGTTGAACTTGCTATTTGAGTACTGCCACTGGGTAGTTTTTCTACTAGTCATTTCATGTCATTGTATATATTCATTCTATTTTCTGGATATTTTAATATGATACAGTTGTAAATTACATTGATTAAATTGGTACGAAAAAAACTCTCCCTTTAAATATTAGTTATTCGTAAAAATGTTCTTTATTTCAGCTACTTTTGAGAGCAAGAAAGAAAATAGATAAATAATTCACTATTCAACTATTAAGATGTCTGATGAATAGAAGTTCAAAATAATGAAAAGTAAATGACAACTAAATGAAATAGAGTAAATTAAATGAATAAAACATAAAGGAGTAGAAGATAACAACTGTGAGGTAAGGGAATTTTGTAAGTGTATTACATGGAACGAATTGTTCTGATGGTGCAATTCCATTAAATGGGAAATGAAAAAACTACTTTGAGGAAAAAAAATAGAACCAATTCGCGCTGTAAGATATTACTGATCACTGTTAAAATTATTGCATAATTTAAAATTTCGAACATGGTCCAAGTGAATGACATTGTCAAATAATTTAAAATATCCTTATTGTATCA